>JASDQU010242460.1:99565-113439 GCA_032191745.1 Picea mariana | reverse complement strand
AGTATAAAAACTGAATTTGTCCATTTATTAACTAACAAATGTATCCACTTATTATACCAAAAAAATTACTAAAAGAAATATGTATCAATCCTAGAAAAAAACAAACCTTAAACCACCCACCCCGATTACTCGAAAAGAACAAACCTTAAACCACCCACCCGATTAAAATGCAATAGACTTACTTATCAATCACCACATTTGAATTTATCCACTTATTAAGTATAAAAATTAAATTTGTCCATTTATCAACTAGCAAATGTATCCACTTATTATACCAAAAAAATTCCTTAAATATATATATATATCAATCCTAGAAAAAAACAAACCTTAAACCACCCACCCCCATTACTCAAAAATAACAAACCTTAAACCACCCACCCGATTAAAATGCAATAGACTTACTTATCAATCACCACATTTAAAATATAAAATTTAATTATCCTAATACATTAATTTTTGGTCCAGCCTATAGCAATGGTTTGAAAGCTTATAAATATGTGCTTCAATCCTTACCACATTCAAATTAGATGGTTTGTTCGCTTTTTTTCTATTCACTAGCCTCCCATATCATTTCAAGACTAGCTCATTCCCGTCGTCCTATACTCTATCTTTGAGAGCGAAGATCAGCCTTTGGCGTGCAATTTTTATAGTGATGGGTATGGCTCTGGATAGATTGTCTGCACTGCACAATAGCCTTCTTTGCTTCATCCTCTCTTTACTTCCCATCCGATATGCAATCAAATGCTTCGTCCTCTCTAAACGATGGAGATTCCTTTACACAAAAATACCTATACTCGTCCTCTCTCTGCATCTTCTCACATCTATCAGTCTGTTGCCTCCCACACTCGATCCCCTCTCAATTGCAGCAGTGGAAGATAGAATATCCAAGATATTGCAGATGCATTCATCGGATCTGAAGGGATTTTCTCTCTCCAGTGACATTGCTGGTACACGGACTCCCCCTTCCATTCGCATCCCGTGGCAGTTTACAAGCCAAAGCATATCGTAATGGGTGCAGTGCGTTGCCAGGAAGAATGTGGAACGTCTTGCTCTAAAAAATTCAGGCAGCAGAGAAATCCCACCTGCTGCCCTTTTCTCCTGTAGTCGTCTCACTAAGCTGACACTCTACCATTGTATTATCACCACTATTCCAACCGATTTCGTCGGATTCAAGCATCTAACTAGGTGCAAATTTATCGACGCCGAAATGACAGACGACTCTTTAGCCCGATTTATTTTACAATGCCCTCTTCTTCATAATTTTAAGTTACTACATTTCAGTGTTGGCCTGCAGAGGCCTGTCATCTCCGCGCTCAACGTTACAGATTTAATTATACATGCTGATAGGGCACAAGGATTGACAGTGAATTGCCCTCAGCGTAAAACTCTGAAGACATCCACAAAAGACCTGATAGTGAATGGAATGGAATTTCATGAGCTTTCCCCAATAATTGAACAGCTGAAAATTGAGCCTGGAAATAATTTGATTGCCTTGTCGTTAAGATCATGTCCCTATTGAGCACACAATCTCTCCGATAATAGATTCCTTGAAATAGTGGGCGCGTTAAGTTCATTGAAAGTGCTTGCCATCAATCTTGGAGTTGCATTTCTAGGGGCTAAAAGGATTGCAGTTCCTCTGCTCACGCTGCTCTCGAGACTTCCTAATCTTTGATAAATTGTGAAGAAAGGAGGAATGTAGAGAGAAAAGAATAGAATATTATATTGAAATGTATGAAGAAGTAATGAACTCAGTTACAGTGCAAGATGGTTGAGCTAAATAGGCTCAAGAAAGACAAAAATAGAAAGTACAATTGTCCAGTACAGTTGGCAGTGTACAGTCAGACTATTGAGGTTACATTATATTTAACACTCCCTCTTAAACTCAATAGTTACAATCATCAGCACTAACTATGCCTAAGTGCTGTCTTTGAAAATCATAAACTGACTTTCCTAGTGGCTTTGTGAAGATATCAGCAAGTTGATCTCGAGAACCACAAAATTGTAGTGCAATATCCCCATTATTGACTAGCTCATGTATGAAATGAAACCGAGTGTCAATGTGTTTACTTTTCTTGTGAAACACATGGTTCTTAGATAATGCAATTGTTGATGTATTGTCACAGAAAATAGGAGTTGGATCATTTTCTGTTTGTGACATGTCTGTCAATAATCTTCTCAGCCATACAGCTTGACATGAAGCTGAGGTAGCAGCTACATACTCTGCCTCTGCAGAAGATATGGATACAATTGGCTGCTTCTTTGATGCCCATGAAATCAGGTTCGTGCCCAGTTGAAAAACATATCCTGATGTGTTTTTTCTTTCATCTAGGCTTCCTGCAAAGTCACTATCTGTGTAACCATAGAGTTGATTCCTATCAGATTTAGTGTACCATAAACCGAAATTTATTGTTCCTACTACATATCTCAAAATTCGTTTTTCCATTTTCCAATGCGAATATTTTGGCGATTCCATGAATCTGGAAACAAGTCTAGCTGCATACATGATGTGAGGCCTGGTTGTTGTAAGATACAACAAACTGCCTGCTAAAATTTTGTATAAAGTAGAGTCCACAGTAGGACCTTCATCTTTCTTTCTCAACTTTGTGCCTAAAGGTATGGGGGTTTCTGCTGGATTGCATCCTTCCATGCGAAACCGTTTGATGATATCTGCTGCATACTTTTGCTGATTGATGAACCTCAATGCCTAAAAAATATTTCATTATGCCAAGATCTGTCATCTCAAACTCAGATTGCATGGCATGTTTGAAATCTGTTAGCTCTAGATTTCCTGTGTAAATCATGTCATCAACATATAAATATACAATTAGTATTTTACCGTGCTGATCTTTTTTGGTGTAAAGAGTTGGTTCATTTTGACTCCTGTTGAAGCCACTTTTGATCAGGTAAGTGTCAATTCTGTTGTACCAAGATCTTGGAGCTTTCTTTAAGCCATACAAGGCTTTCTTCAACCGATACACTTTGGCTGGGTGCTCTTGGACTTCAAATCCAGGTGGTTGATCAACATAAAATTCTGCTTCTAAAAAACCATTTAGGAATGTTGACTTGACATCCATTTGGTATACTTTCCATTTGTGTTGTGCTTCTATGGCCAATAGAGTTCTGACAATGTCTAACCTTGCTACTGGAGCAAAAGTTTCACCATAATCAGTACCTAGTTGTTGTGAGAATCCTTTGGCAACAAGTCTTGCCTTGTGCTTTTTAATCTGCCCTTTTTCATTGAGTTTAGTTTTCTAAACCCACTTGACACCAATACTTTTCTTGTGTCTTGGAAAATCAACAAGATCCCATGTCTTGTTCTTCTCAATGGAGTCAATTTCTTGGTTCATGGCTTGAACCCAATGTGGCTCCTTGGTTGCTTCCTTAAAGGATGTAGGTTGACATGACATTAAAGCAAAAAGATTGTGCTGTTGAAAGTCATCCAACTGCTGATGGATTTCTCTCAAACTTCGAGTTCTCTGATTCTGTGGTTCAGAGAATGATTCTCTGCTGGAAGTTGAGTTATCCTATGAGTTATCTGGTTGTCCTTGTACCTGTAGTTTTGGAAGAGAAGTTTGAGGTACTATTTGTTCTGAATTTTTTGTGATTTCAGAACTTGGCAACAATGGATTTTGACTGTCCACTTGCTAATTTTCTGAATCATTCCAGAATTTATTTTCTAGAAATTGTATATCTCTGTTGAGAATTAATTTCTTGGTGATTGGATTGTAAAGCCTGTAAGCTTTAGATGTTTCACTGTATCTAGTGAAAATGCATTTCTCACTTCGGTCATCAAGCTTCTTCCTTTATTCAGAAGGTATGTGTGCATATGCTATGCATCCAAATGTCCTTAGATGAGCTACATTGAGCTTTGTCCCACTCCATGCTTCTTGGGGAACTTTCATCTATAGACTGGTGGTTGGTGATCTGTTCAAAAGATAAACTAAGCATGCTACTGCTTCAGCCCAAAAAGTATTTGACAGACATTTCTCTTTGAGAAGTGTTCTTTCCATATTCATGATGGTCTGATTTTTTCTTTGAGCCACTCCATTCTGCTGGGGAGTATACCTTGATGTTGCCTACATGATGATGCCTTGAGATTTGCAAAAGTTTGCAAATTATCTAGAGTTGTATTCTCCTCCTCCATCCGACCTGAGTACTTTGAGAAATTTGCCACTCTGTTTTTCATCTTCTACCTTGAATTCTTTGAATTTTGTAAATGTTTCAGACTTGTGTCTAAGAAAATAGATCCATATTTTCCTACTGAAATCATCAATAAACGTTAGAAAGTAAAAACTACAACCTATTGACTCTGTTTGCATTGGTCCACATAGGTCAGTGTGAACTAGTTCAAGATGTTGTTTGGCTTGATTGGAAGACTGTGGAAAACTAGTTCCTTTGTGTTTTCCAAGTATGCAAGACTCACATGGGGGAATTTTCTCTTTAAAGATAGGTAGACCTTTGACCATGGAGTTTTTCTAAAGAAGACTTAGACTCTGAAATGGTAGATGTCCAAATATTGTATGCCAAACCATTGTTTCATTCAGGTTTGATGCACTCTGTGCATAAGGTTGACTCAGATTTGCAGTTCTAAGGGTAAGGGGAAAAATCCTATTTGGAGTCATATAGATTTCAGAAATCAATTTTCTGCTGGGTTTTCTATCATAGATTTTGCAAGATGCTCCCTCAAAAAGTACCTTATATCATTTTTCAATGAGCTGTCCTACACTTAACAGGTTATGTTTCAAGTCTGGAACATGATAGACATTACATATGTCTTTCTTTACATTCTGTTTAGTAAGAATAGGAACAGTTCCTTTTCCTTGAACTTTGACTAAATGATCATTTCCAAGTGTAATATCAGATGAGATTGAAGAATCAAGGCATGAAAGTAATTATTTGTTACCTGTCATGTGATTGCTGCATCCACTGTCTAGCAACCAGAGATCTTTAGGTTGTTGTTCAATTTTATGGCATGAGAGAGACATACCTCTTGATGTGTCTCCCATATGATTTGACACATGTGCTCTGCCTGAGAGATGATCTGCCTGCTTCTTCCTACATTCAGATTCATAGTGCCCATACTTTTTGTAGTAATAGCATTGTATGCTTGATTTGTCATTTGATCTTCTCCCTCTGCCTCTTTGAGGCTAGAAATTCTGATGTTGATTTTGTTGTTGTTTCCTTTGACCTTGGAAATTTGGATTCTAAGATTGTTGTCTGTTACCTTCAGTGGAATGAGAGTTATTTTGATAGCTCCCTCTTCCTTGGTAACCACTACTTCTTCCTCTACCTCTCCCTCTGCTGAAGAAGAATTGAGTTTTGAATGCATTTGAGATTGACTCATCTGTGAGATGCGGTCTTGTCTCATGTGTCACTAGAGAACCAATTAGTTCATCTGTTGAAAATCTTGACAGATCCTTGGATTCAAGGATGGCTGTTACAACCATTTCAAATTTCTTGGGTAAACTTCTGAGGATTTTCTCAAAAATTCATTGATCAGTGATGGTTTCACCAATCAGTTTGATCTAGTTCACGATTCCCATGACTCTGGTCATGAACTGATCCACTGTTTCAGATTTTGTCATCCTTAAAGTCTCAAATTGTGTCCATAGGGTTTGCAGTTTAACTGTTTTTACCCTGTCATTTCCTTGGTAGGACGATTTAAGGATATCCCAGGCCTGTTTAGAAGTACCTGCGCCTGTGATTTTCGAGAAAATCAAATCATCTACAGAATTCTAAATCCAGAATTTCGCTTTGTTTTCATTGGTCCTCAGAGTTTCCTGAGCAATTCTCTGCGCATTTTTCATGGCAGTGAGGGCGGCTAGATATGGTTCCACATATCCAAGATCCACTGGTTCCCAGCACTCTTGTACTTGCAAGAACGACCTCATTCGAAGAGACCAAAATTCATAATTCTTACCCAGAAGAATCAGACCTTGAGTTGGGCCTAGATTGCTAGACGATGCCATGATTTTTGAATTAAAAAAAATTTGTAGAAGTACAAAGGAAAATTTTATATTTACCTCCGATCAGTGAAACGTCGATTTGTTGATGGCTGATGGGAGCTTATAGGGCTTGAATTGGCCCTTGGTCTCCTTGCAATGTGACCACACATCTTTCTTTTAAAGCGCTACAGGATTTTCCTGTTGTTTGCCTTTCAAAATGCCGAAACGTGAAAATTCGCCTTTGGACTTTTCAACGGTCTAGATTGTGTAGTGATTTGATAGTCCAGATCTTATTGGGATATTGCGAATCGGGATTTCATGAGTTCTTATGTCGAGCTCTTCTATCTCCTCGATTCCCCGATTTTCGATTTACCGATGGCATGTTCCTTTCGAGACTTTCCCGATTCCTCTGATCTCTGCCACGCATCCCAGCAGATCGATGGTCGTGCTCTCTCCTCATGATTTCATGATTTGATGTGTCCCGGACGTCTCATCTCCAAGATCCGCGAAATGCCAATGCACCGATTGACTCGTTTGACGAGCTGACGCCAGCTGGGCCCCACAAATGGAGGGTTCCTCCTATCGGGATTTCAGACTTCGCAGTTTCAAAGTGCACGAGATCCTTGTCCTCAAGATTCACAATTTGCTGAATCCCGATATGCCGATGGCCCTTTCCTTGTCGGGACTTTTCCCGAGTCCCCGGATTTATGCCATGCGTCCAGGAGAGATGGACGGTCCTGATTCCTCCTCAGGATCGCAAATTGTGATGCTCCGTTGAAAAAATGTGTCTGTCAACTTGAAACCCTAAATGTCGAAATGTCGACGGGTGCTACGATGTTCGCCACGTGTCCGGACAAATGGACGGCTGAGATCTTATCGCTATATCGCGTATCACGATTTCATGAGTTGTGAAGTCCTATTGCAATGGTCTTTGAAAACCCCGAACTCTGAAATGGCGATGAAGTGTTGGTTTAGATCTGCCGCCACCTGTCCTCTGAGATGGACAGCTCACAAGTCTTCTCGGGATTTCGCGTATCCGAGTTTTGGAGTGCAAATAATCTTTTCTCGTCCAACACCCGATTCCTGATTTTGCGATGTGAAGAGGATCAAAGACTCGCGATCTTTCCCATCCAACGGTCCAGATGATGTCGGGACTTCACAAGTTAAAAATTCTCCGGTGCACTCCAAACGACTAACCGTCGTGCACCTTCTTGCTGATCTAACGACTGTCGGGTCTTTGCGCAAGATCTGACGACTGAAATGCTTTCGCCTTTTCTGCGCTCTCCTTGTCCCTTATGAACTAGTTTCCCACCTTGGATCTGTTCACAGGATGACTTTTATGGCTAGCAATGGCTATTCCTTGTGTGTTTGACATGAACTTCCCAGAATTTAACAGAATTTTCTCCCGCAGAAGAAAAAATTTGTGAATCTTTCAAAGATTGAAAGAATTTCATGAATTCTTTGTTTACTGCTTCAATCTTTAATAGATGTGAGCGAAATTTTTTAGTTCTTTAAAATTTCTCGCCTCCTCTGTCTTTTCTTCATCAATCTTTGACGATTATTGAAAAGATTACAAGAATCTTTAGGGTTTCTTCTCTCTCGGTCTCTGCTTCCTCGTTCTTTCGAGCGTAGTATGCTCTGCAACCTCGCGTGAGTTTCTTACGACAATCTTTAGAGAGTATTACAGACATCTTTCCAAACTTTGTGAAAATTCTGTGTCTCATGGTCTCAAGATGCGTGTAAGCTCTGTGCTATGAGGATCGTGTTGCTCTCCCGACTGTGTGAAGAGGCTTACTGCTGAAGCACTGATACCATGATAAATTGTGAAGAAAAGAGGAATGCAGAGAGAAAAGAATAGAACAATATATTGAAATGTATGAAGAAGTACTGAACTCAGTTACAGTGCAAGATGGTTGAGCTAAATAGGCTCAAGAAAGACAAAAATAGAAAGTACAACTGTCCAGTACAACTGGCAGTGTACAGTTAGACTATTGAGGTTACATTATATTTAACAATCTTGAGAATTTCCGCCTGCACGGGGACCTGATTTTGGTAAGAGAATAACACCTATCGTAACTTTGCTATTGTTCCTTTCGTCATCATCATTGAATATCTCTTTGTTTATGTAACAGCCCATGTTGCGATATATAAACCATTTTTTCTCTATGACGCAAAAGGAGCCTGAGGGAAATCCCATGCCACCATCTTTCACCTATCCACTTGCTAATCTTCAATTAGTAAAGATAAATGTCAACAAATATGATGAGAGGGAACTAGGTTTGCTGGGATGTATTGTTCAAACAACTCCTGCGCTCAAAGAAGTTAAACTCGAACCTACAAGAGGACGTGACAATGAGTAGTACAACTCATTTTTGGAAAAATGGGAGTCTTTGAAGAAATGTCATCAGCCAGGAATGATCACTGAAAACATATATGAATATATCTTTTTTTTTTAATATTACGTTCCAAACTATTGGTATTATTTCTTTCCTCAATATGGATGTACGTTTACGTTAGCAGGATATATTGTTATTATCTTTTTTCGGATTTTGGATGGCTACAATATTAATTTCGTATTTTCAAAACGTTGTTTCTGGAAAATGCTATTTTTTCATGAAATGTTGGGAGGAATGAAAGATAAGATACAATATATATATATAAATTATTATTATTAATTTTCAACAATCAGAATATTGTTTAAATGGATGAAAGATAAGATACTATATATACATAAATTATTATTATTATTATTATTTAATTTATGTAATAAGAATATTATTTTCTAAATGATTTTATTTTTTTTGTAAGTAAGAGTATTTCATTAATGTATAAAGAGCCTCCAAAAAACAAAACCAGAGTTGCAGAATATTCAGAATTGTCGAGCTATAGTAACTCAACTGCCCTAAGGGGGAAACCAGTTCAGCAAGCCGGTGTTATGATCTACGTGTCTATCAAACTAGTAAAACTGTAAACATAACTGATAGCAATAAACTAAACATAAGTAGATTCTTCATAAGGGTCATAAATTTGGCTTATATTTCGGCCATATGGCCTGGGTAGTCGTGTTCCAGAGCTCTTCTTTGACGGGTGTTCCTCACCATTCCATCTCTACGTCGACATCCGCATTATCCACTACTATTGCAACCTCCCCATCCACGTGCATGTCCTGCCCCAAATTGCCACCCTCTGCTGGAAGCTCCTGTTCGCCCCTATCAAACATGTTCGTTGGGGCATGCTCGGGTTGCGCTGCTACTCCCTGGAAGGTGGAGAGGATGTGGAGGAGTGTAGAGGCCTTTCCATCTAGCTGCTGTAATCGGAATTTTATATCATCCATGCCCTATCGGAGCTCGAAAACTATCCAGTAAAGAATGTCCATGTTGTCCTGCATCTGCTCGTCTGGGATGGAGTCAGAGATAGACTATGGAAATGGTGAGGCCTCCAAGGGTGGCTGACTACAGAAGGCTTCTTAATCCAATAGAGGGGCGTTGGCCAAGGGAAGTGGGGTTTCCCGAGAAGTGGAGGCTCAGTCCAGGAAGGGCTCTAAGGGTAAGCTGACGGAGCTGTGCATAAGAACCAAACCTTCAAGCCGGGAAGAAGTGGCGAGTGGTTCAATTTCGGGCTGCGAAGAGTGCGATGAGTGCAAGGAGTGTGAGGACAGTGAATATTGGGAGGGGATTATGCGTCTGATGCTGAAATGGGAACCAAGGCGAGGTATAGGCACTCGTGGTCAGGATGGAGTCGAAGGCAAGCCCCTTCTTGGTCTGCCTCTTTTCCTAGGCATACTGTCTACTCGGGGGAAATGGTTGGGCTGCGAGAGAAGCCCCAGGTGAGCGGAGAGGCCCGGAGAAGAGCCAGTTGCTGGAGAGTGCCAAGGAGCTGGTATGAGGGGTSTGAAGCACAGCAGGAGAGYGCCAAGGAATAACGAAGCTGGAATGAACCATATCTGCTCAGCTGGAGGAGATGAAGGTCGAGCCACATGCAAAGGTTGACGACACCTTCAATGAAATCGTCCATCGAAAGGACAACCATAGATGGGAAACGCACCAGGATTAWTGGAAACTCAGATGTCGTAGGATGGTTTAAATGCATGGGGGTGGCAGCTGTGCTTGGCACGGATCCATCACATGGCCTCCGGCACGCTAGCGTGTGTGCACCTCCTTTTGTTTCCATGTGGCCCGCACCATCACCCGATCCGGGGATTGTCTAAATGAATTTAATTAATGATGATAATTAACATTTATTGGTCTATGGGACCTTCATCAGTTAATGGATTATTAAATAATTATTTAGAATTTTGCTAATGTGTTGGAAAAACATTAAGATAAGCTTTCTAAGATCACCATAGTTTTGTTGAGTTAAAATGTTAGGTTGGTACTATGATTTTTTTTTCGAAATTGACAGTGTGCTTTTACAGTGACACACTCTTTCATGCAATGGATTTTTAATAATGTACGAACCCAAGTTTCACTATGGAGTCATGAGAATTTGTTCTTATTTTAACAATGCTTATTTTTTTCTTTACACTTGTCAAAAGGGAGAGATATTTTTTTATCATCAAGATTAGGGTTGATTACCTCCTTATAATACTTTTATCAGGGCACCT
This sequence comes from Picea mariana, assembly GCA_032191745.1. Taxonomy (NCBI): domain Eukaryota; kingdom Viridiplantae; phylum Streptophyta; class Pinopsida; order Pinales; family Pinaceae; genus Picea; species Picea mariana. Next base: position 102,891 of record JASDQU010242460.1, on the reverse strand, counting down.
TTTCTCCTTAAAGTTTGATTTAATAAATTTTTTAATAGTATCCTTATTCTGCAAAATGATCTCTTCCATTATTCCTCAATGGGTTAGCCAAGACTCCGCATATTTATGTCATCCCCCCTCAAGTCGAAGGTGGTTTGGATGGAGTTTGAATCAATTTTAGTAAGTCTCTTGTCTTCCATGTTACTTAACTTGTTCTTATACAATAGGTATGTAATCATAGTTTTGCTCTCAATGGGGGATAGACTTGACTTTAAGAGGAGAATAGGATAGGGCATATTCCCTTTAATTTTGAGATTGTAGGTTATAAAATTCTTTTGGATGTGCTCTATCTTTCTTCGTGACTCTAGAGAGATATTGCATCCCAAAAATTCACATCCATATACAATAACAAGAGAAAAAAGAGTCTTAAAGAGAAGTTTTTTTCTTATATGATATCCAAGGATCGATTGATTTACATTTGTTTTCAAGCCCATAATAAGCTTTCCATCCTCCATTTCTCAATGCTATAATTCCATTTGAGTTTATGGTGAATATTGATTCAAATATATTTGTATGAAGCAACTTCCTCCAAGTTGTTGTTCTTGTATACGAAAGTATCATATGTGATCTTATTGGATTTAATGGTCATGACTTTTGTTTCATCAATAGTAACAATTATACCCATATTGGAGAAAAAATACTTGAGGATTCTTAGTTTCTTTCCAAGATCGTGGGAACTACTCACCATAAGAATGACATCATCGACATAAAGAAGAATATTGATGACTATACTAGTCAAAGTTGGAATGACACAATCTATTTCTTCCAAGTAGCCTTCTAACTTGTCAATATATATGCCAAAAAAGGTAGGGGATAGGGGACAACCTTGCTTGAATCTAATATTTCATTAATTTTTTTCAACCAACCCTGAATGTTCTTAAAGTTGGGCATAACATTTTTATATAAAATTATTGCGAAATCCCTCAACCTAAAAGAAACATTTATCTCTTCCAACCTATCCCAATGGTTTTCCCTAGGCACTATGTCAAAATATTTCCTAAAGTAAAAAAAACACACAAAAGATTGGTTTTAGTATATTGAAACTCATCTACAATGATCCTAAAGGTAACAAGATGGTCCACAGATGAGTTCTATCTCATAATTATGGTGAGGCCTTTAGCTCTTTTACCATGAATTTCTAGACATCCACAAAAGACCTGAGAGTGAATGGAATGGTGTTTCATGAGCTTTCCCCAAGAATTGAATGATTGGAAATTGAGCTTGGAAATAATTTGATTGCCTTGTCCTTAAGATCACATCCCTATGGAGCACACAATCTCTCCAATAACAGATTTCTTGAAATAGTGGGCACATTAAGGTCATTGAAAGTGTTTTTCATTGATCTTGGAGTTGCATTTCCAGGAGAAAAAAGGATTGCAGTTCCTTTGCTCAACCTACTCTCGAGACTTCCTGATCTTGAGCGTTTCTGCCTACATGGGGACCTGATTTTGGTAAGAGAATAACACCTATCATAACTTTGCTACTGTTCCTTTTGTCATCATTGAATATCTCTCTATTTATGCCACAACCCATGTCGCGATATATAAACCATTTTTTCTCTGTGACGCAGAAGGAGCCTGAGGGAAATCCAATGCCACCATATTTCACCTATCCACTTTCTAATTTTAAATTAGTAAGGATACAGGTCAACAAATACGATGAGAGGGAAATTGGTTTGTTGGGTTGTCTTGTTCAAACATCTTATGTGCTCAAAGAAGTGAAACTCGAACATGCAAGAGGACGTCACAATGAGAAGTACAACTCATTTTTTGAAAAATGGGAGTCTATGAAGAAATGTCGTTAGCGAGGACTGATCACCGAAAATATACGTGAATATATTTTTTATTTTTAATATTATGTTCCAAACTATTATTATTAGAACTTGAGTGGGCCTAATGGTTAAGAACATGTGTTTCCTCCTAATAGATCACAAGTTCAAATCCAGAGGGATTATGAGTCAAATGGCCTATTGTTGACAGAAAATATTTGGGAATTTTATTTATATATAAATTATTATTATTATTGAATTTCATTTTTTTTTTCAAATAGAAAAAGAAACTTATATTAGTAAATATAATTCTATATCTCTTGCATAGTCAAAACTTGTTAAGTAGGATATTATCAAAATAATAAAAACAACTAAGCCATCCTTTAAATGTGGTTTTTTACAAAAAGAGCATATACTTCAAATTTTTACTCTTTCAAAGGAGTAAAAATTTTTAGTTATACAATTGTCAATTTTTCAAAAAGACATATTCCTTTTGCATAACATATCACACCTTCCAGCTATAAAGCATGCTCAAATGTAGAATTTTTAATATCCAAGGCTTTAGTGAGTAAGAAAAACACTTAATTATTACCTTCGAGTCAAACCAGTTGTAAACTTTTAATCTTTTTATAGTGAGCAAATAACAAGATGCTCCAAAGTGTTAGTACTTCACCCTTGGTATTAGTTTTGGGACCACAATTTAATTTAAGACAAGCCCTACTCTCGACACTTTAAAATTGTTCCTACACCACATTTTGAGCCTTCACATTGTGAAGCTTCATCAAAGAAACCCAATCCAAAAAGGGGAGGAATATTAATTCTATGTTGTTGAGCAATCTGTAGTTTTTTCTTTTTTTCCAAGTCTTGTAAGATTTTGTTGCACACCTTTGCCACACAAAAAGATTATGATCTTCAAATATAACCAAATAACTCTTTCCAATACTCCATCTCCTTATCTACTCCTAGTAACAATCACATCCTAGTAAAAATCACATAAGAATTCACCCCCCTAAATCCTCTTGGAGTTCTTTTAGGAGATATGTAACAAGAATATGGCCTAAATAGATTAAATATATTTAATTGCTATCATTTCTTGGACATTAACAGAATATATTGTTATCATTTTTGGGGGATGGACACTAGAATAATATTAATTTTGTATGTTGAAAACGTTTTTTTTTGGAAAAGGCTAGTTTTTAACAAAATGTAGGGAGGAATGAAATACCACATAGCACATATGTGAATTTAGTTTATATATAAATTATACTATTATTATTTAATTCCATATAATAATAATGTGGAATAAATAGATTAAATACATTTAATTGATATTTTTTATTGTTTAAATATATTTAAATGATATTGTTTAGGAGTCAATTTTTAAAGTATTTTACAATTCAATATGAAGAGATATTTATGTAACATAACTCATTAAAATAAAATAATAATATATATATATATATATATATATATGATGATGATGATGATGATGATGATTAACGTCCACGAAGATCGAATT
>JASDQU010242460.1:74682-85617 GCA_032191745.1 Picea mariana | reverse complement strand
ACATACTTGTAATTTTGTACTTGAAGGATTTTCTTTAAAGATTTAAATGGAAATCTAGATGTCATTGCTTGCCTATGCAATTGACCTTTTGAGGGGAATGTGACCTCGAGTAGGGAGAAATTTTATAAGAAGGTACCCATAATTATTAAGTTGAATATCATATTAACTTAAGTATCATGGAAAGTATTAAAAGTATTTTATTATTGTATTGACAAGACTTATATCAAAAGTTGATTCAAGATTAAATATGAATAGAGTAAGGCATAATGAAATAGATATTTGTTGATTTTTCTCGGAGAACATCACTTCTCAGGGGGAAAGAAATGCAACATGATAATCTTATCAATTTAAGAGAATATTAGTACAATTTTGTGAAAGTACACATCAAATAGAGACAAGGGGAACTGTGAAAACTAGAGTAGAGTGTTGTAAAAAGAGTGGCTAGCCATAATGTGTATGGAAGGAAGCTTATTGAAGCTAGTAATTATGCGGAGAATGAGGTTGTCATACATGTGAGTGATTGCTATTGAGGAAATAACCAAAGAGCATTTGTAAATCATGTGTCATCACTCCTATTGCAACTAGATTTCCTGGAGACCCTGGTAGAGAGATTCTTGGTTGTTCTATGTTGGGAGATTGTCTGAGGTACTATGGTGTAGAGAAGGAAATCTCATCCCTTGGGTTGTGCAGACTGATGGGGAAGAGAGCTAGGTAGTTGGAATTGTTGTAGGAGTTGCATCATTGTATTTTTAATGAGTTTGGAGTTGTTACAATGGATTGTAGACACCCATAGGATCTTGTACATCCTTGTGTACTCATATCCCTAGCTCGAAGTTAACTTACTATTGAGAGAATTGGAGCAGTAGAGACTATGGTTGGGTGGAACGCCCTTCGTCTACAGCTAGTTATGTAAAGCATTTTTAAAAGATAAATTTTTTGATTACTTGTTCATTTACATTTTAATGCTATGGTTGAATGCAACATGTATTCTATATATGAATGTCATTGTGTGTGTTTGATTTCTTCTGTGCATGATTAAATCGGTTGAGTTCTTGAGTTTAATTATTAATGATAACCGCATGAGCTTGTTTGTCATGTTGTAATAAAGTCTAAGGAAAATGTATGTAATGATAGTAAAGGGGTGTCTCACCCAAGTGGGAAGATCTCTTAAGGATATTGATGAGTGGATTGAGCAACATGAATGACGAATAAAGATGATTGGTATGGGTCATAGTGATGACCTATATAATTTAAAGTGTCAAGTTAGGAAGATATGAACTAGAACACTCGTAATCGGCAAGGAATGACAAATGATAGACTAGAAAAAAGATGTAAATGTTTAAATGATCAAAGTATAACAATTGTGTACTTATTGGTTTCTATATCTTCAAAGAAAAAAGGAAATATACCATGTGATAAATGAATCTTAGAGACTACTAAGAAAACACCTAGCATGAAGAGTAAGAAGCTTGAATGATAATTACGAGTTATGTATTTGGATTAGATAATCTAATCTGTTTGAGGGTGATCAATGATAAGTACCAGGTGGTGGATAAATAACCAGAGTGAAACCATTCTTTAATGTATGTGGATAGAGCACGACATAAAACTTAAATATTGATGACCTAGTCATTACATGTTATTGGGTATAGTGATGATTGAATGTATAAGCTAGCGATGTAAATGGACATAAGAACCTTGGGTAACGATCAAAATTTTACAAGGATGAGAATAAATTTTGATATTTATGATTTAAGGCATGCTAGTAAGGCTAATAATAACATATGTTGAATTTCACCAAATGCCACCACATGGGTAATAATACATGCTTAGGGATTGTGGACCTAGAAGTTGGGGGCTTCTTGGCAGTTAATGGTGTACTCAAATAAAGAAAAATTATGGAAACTTGAGCATACTAATAGGGTGGCAATACCTACCTAGTAAATTGTCAACTTTCTTATAGAAAGAAGAGGAAATTAGGAAATTATTATTGGAAAACAATTAGTATCTTGATTAGAACATGCACTCATAGTACTAATGATCCTTTGTACAATTAGCTTGGGATGAAAAACTTAACCAAGTATATCCATGCGGTAGATGGATGTTTTAATGATAATTCTCGCATTAAATGTGATAGCTCGTATTCCTTGTATATATAACCATGCAAGCTAGAGGCTTGATTTTGTTGATGAATCATGATAAGAATGTCCATGATGTTTAATTACTTTGCATGTATTATGTGTTGATATATTGATTATGTTCATGATGTTATGTTATCTTAAGAACCCTATGGTATTTACATATGATGTTATGTAGTTTCATTTATTATGTTGATGTAATATATATTTGATAAGATATGTTTAGATTATAATATTATGAAAGTATGTCATGATGTGATGGCATGTCATACTTATATATAGTTTTTATGACGAGATGTTTAATGATGACATGCGTGAGCATGTGGTGTCTTACTATTCAAGATGTCATGATGACAAAGGTGTGAGTTCTCCTAATGACGTGCAAGAATTAGCGTGTGGATTTGTTTTTATGAGATGATGATATTATGATTATAACGGATGCAATTGTTTCATGTTGTGAGGTGGTGATTGACAGGAAATCCACCAGTGGGCTGAGAGGGCCATTTTATTTGATGATCTCGTGGGAGCCCATACCTACGAAAGAGAATATCTACAAGTAACATCTTATGGGATGGGAACAAACTCAATCAACCAACCTATGCCAGTGGTTATTTTTCCTAGTGGGACCATATAGAGAAGGCCATAGTGCCTGATATAGAGTTGTGATGTCAAATTTTGAGAGAAGGGCTAGAGTACTACTCATCGGCGGTGTTGTGAGATTGGACTTTGATGCATGGATCTTGTACTTGGTAGTTGTGGAGGGAGTTTTGGTCATCCTTTCGAGATGTTTGGGGTACATGAGTACCATACTGGATGCATGCTTGGGAATATGAGGTATAGATCCTTGGGGCTCCAAATATACTAGTAGGCTTTAAGCAAGGTTTCAAAAGTCGAGAAGAAAAGCTAAAGAGTACTTGTGCTTCCCCGATGTTGAGATGTGTACTTTCGATGCCTATTGCGGTCACTTGGGTGGATTTATACTAGTTTGACAAAGGGTGTTATGGATTATATGGGGAGAAAATTGAAAACCTATAAGTAACATAAATAACGTTAACTTCGAGACGAAGTTCCTTGAAGGGGGGGGGGAGTGTGTAATGCCCCATATTATTAAATAATATGGGGAGGAAGAGATGAAGTAAATCAAGAAAAGCAAGGAAAAGGTGGAGTTACACCGCCAAAGGATCCCCTTACCGAGGCTGAAACATCGAAGAAGCAAAAGGTTTCTCCACAGAAACCCTCGGCCAGAAAGAAGACATGCGCCAGTAAGCCCAAGATGAAGTCTACGCTCAAAGAGGATGACGTCGATCTAATCATTGCAATCGTGGAGGATGCTTCAGAAGATATTTTGCAATGTTATGGAGCAAAGCAAGAGACATTGTATGAAAGAATAGAGAAGGAGTTGAAGGAGATACAGCAAGCCATCCATTCGAGCCACGCAGTACCTACTGTTCCTTCTTTGTCAAAAATTGCATAATTGGGGGACGAGCCCGCCCAATTACAAAGATTATCAGATGCAACACAGGCTCGACTTCAGCAAGTCCAAGAAGAAAAGGAGTAGACTACAGAAGCCTTGAAGCAAGAAAAGGAGGAGGTCTTAGAGAAACTTCGATTTGCGCATAAGGAGAAAGATGAAATTCGGGAGATGTCCGAGGAGGACAATGCAAAGATACAGAAAGAAAAAGACTATTTGCTAGCATAGCAGACTGCGATCAAAGAAGTGGTGACTAAAGCACTTTTCTCTATGTCGGGCTTGGCACAGGGGGAACATGAAGCAGTTGAATTCCAAGTTATAAATCTCACTGAGGACATTCAGCAGCTTCAAGCATAGATAATGGAGTTGCAGCTTCAAGCAGTACCTAGCACTCCCCAGGAAGTGTGCGACCAAAGGGAGGAAGCTGCCAAGAGTGCAGTTGGAAGGATCAAGATCCTCGCATTAGAATGTAAGCAATTGAGTGATTGAAGTGCACAGACCTATGAACGCCTCGCAAAAGATCTAGAGCTGAGGAAACTGGAAGCACAGCTCCAGGAGGTGCAGTAGCAGGCATCCATTGTGAAAGCGCAGATGAAGCTACTCACTGCAGTTGAGTGAATGAAGAGATCATAGGAGTAGCATGTAGTCCAATAGCAGATTGTTTTCATCCAGAGTAGAGTCATGGAAGTTACAAAGAGACTACAAAAGGTGTAGGATGAAGCCTGCACGCTTTTTGAAGAGATTGAAGGATAAGGCTCGCAACTGGACCAGATGGTTATGAAAGTGGAACAGCGCATGGAAGGGTCTGTTATAGAGCAACTGATTTACGATTTCTCCAAGAAGGAGGCTTTGGTAAAGCAACAAGTCGAGGCAGCTCGAGCTAATCTCGAGGCCTTTGAAGGAGTGTTGCCCAGATATGAGTGACTCGGGACAAGTCCCAGGTAAGTGTTGGGGGCCTGTTGGCCCTTCACTAAGTTTTGAGAGAACATTCGTCGTGTTTGACCACTTTTGGGACTTCGACAGGCTGGTCAAATATGGAGTGCTCAGGAGGAGCTAAGATCGCGAGATCTCACTCATTTTGCAGGCTTATGGACCCAGCAAAGGGTTTACTAGGGTTTATGTAACGGGTTATAGGATGTCATCCCATGGGTTTACCCATGACTAGGCCTTTTTGTAAATGTATAAATAAGTATCTAAGTGATGTAAGAGGTGGTGATGATAGTTGGCTATGTGCACCATATGTTGTAAGTTTTAATGTTGGCTTAGTGCAAGAATTTGTAAGTGGCTTTGTACAGATGGAATGTGTAAAGTAGGTCTCTGTGCTACTAAGGAGTTGGTTCCATGCCTTGACCTGATTTTGGGAAGGAGGATCTGGTGCATTGTGCGCAGATCTATTGTACTTTGCGGAGTTCGGCTCTGTGGCTTTGTGCACAGGAGCAGACGAATGTAAGAATATTCAAGACTAATAAATAAGAAGAATTCGTTGGTGGATGTAGCCCCACACTGGGGTGAACCACGTATATCATGTGTCATGATGTGCTTTGTGCGATGTGGATTATGTCGTTTATCTGCTTAGTGCTATTGTTATTGTGTATGATGAATGCATCTGATGTTGTTTCTTAGTGCTTAATGGTATTAAATATGAATAAATGCTAGATCTGAGCTAATGCTATGTGCTAAGTGATTGTAGGTGCTTGATCTTGATTGTTAAAGTGTTTATCTATAATAAGGGTTAATCTGTTATGTGAATGAGACTCATGAACTAATACTTATTGTTGTCTAAGTGCCCTGCTGAGTGTTGTAATCACAAATATGTGTCCCAGCTTGGTTGTAGTCACCTGAGTCCTGCAACCCCCCCTGCCTCTACCTCGGGTGAGACTTCATTTGCTTCGCATGTGTTGCCGAAAGGACCGCTAGTTAGGGTTTTGTTGGTGCGATGTTGAAGTATTGAACCCTGGGTCTGCCCCTGTGCCAACAAATGGTTCCATTGTCGGGACCTGAAACTGTGATTGTTGGGAACTGAAGAAAAGAGAAAGCTATGTGCATAGATCTATTGTTGTAGTGCGCAATATTCTAATTGACGTGAGAAGCTCTGTTCTAATAAAGAAGCCAGATCTGAAGAAAAGAGGTAATATCTTAAAGCTTTGTGCTTTTGTAAGGGTAAGATAAGTATAAATTTTTTCTTCGAAAGTATGAATCTAGGTGTGTTGATAAAAATTTTCCTATTCTGAATGGTAGGGAACAGTTAGAAGAAAGATTTGATTTGAATAAATTTGATAGAAATAGAGAAAGATATGTTATTCATATGCATAGAAAGAATTTTTGGACTAATAAGTGGATGCAGGAACCTAGAAAGAATTTTTGAAGATTCCAGGTCCAGCACTGTGATCCTAGTGTGCAATATAAGAAAGGTTGGGGCTCGTTTAAAAGAAAGAGAGGATTGATGTTGTGTTATAATTGTAGAAGACCGGGACATATTGCTAAGGAATTCCCTGGTATAGGTCCTATTTTTCTTTGTTGTAAAGTTATTGGTCATGAGGTTGAGGATTTCCCAAGAATGATTTCTAAAGTTGAAAAGATGAACATGAGACAAGAAAATTATAAAGAAGGTCAAGAGACTAAGGATATGTTAGAGAATCAGAAAGAGAATGAATCAGAGAAAACTCAGACTCTGTTAGTATAGTTAAAAGAAGCTATGGATGACCACAAGGATGTCCGTTTGTCAGAGATCTTAAAATAAAAACAACGCATAGTTACAAGAATAGAAGACTTTGATATAGATTGTGTATTGGATGAAGAAACACACGTGAATATTATGCCAGAAAGCACTTGGGAAATTTTGAGGAAGCCTATTATGGTACCTTCATTGGGAAGGATAGGCTTGTTTAAAGGAAATATGATAACCCTATGTGGAAGAGTTATTGATATACCTATGATTACTCATGAAACATCGACAGAAGAGGACTTTGAAGTTATTAGGTTTGTTGAGAATAGCACCCCTTTTCCACTTTTATTAGAAAAGACTTGGATTGAGAAGGATCAGATCAGAAGGAAAGCAGAGGAGGAAGCTACAGAACAGAAAAAGCAAGAACTAAGGGAATTCATAACCAAAAAAATTGTGTGACTAATAGAAGAACAAGAGGATAAGTCGAAGAAGTAGAGGAACAGAGAATTAGTTGTCGAAGTTGAAAGAACACAGGAAGGCTTAAAGAACCTGTCCATGCAAGAAAGAAGTGTAGCCACCCCGGAAATAGTAAGAGAAGGGACATTAACCTTAGAATCTGTAAGAGCCCATCAACTGTGCAAAGTTCTTTCACCAAGAAAGAATAAGAATACAAATGGGAAGAGGATTCCAGAAATTGTTAGAGAAGATCATATCTCAGAAAAGAAGGCAAGAAAGCTTAGTAAGAAGAAAGCCAAATTATAAAAACTACAGGAAGTTCCAGAGAAGACTTTGTAGGAGGTAGGCTTACAGGCCCTAAACCTCGCTGGAACAATAGAACCACGCAGAATGGGACTTCACCACAACGAAGCAATATGACCGTTGGAGGTGCCCCGACCATTAGAATGACACCCCGGAACGGCTAGAAAATGGAGTTATGAGCAAATGGATCGTTGAGACCATGCCATAATGGACAGATTCGCATTGATGGATGCATTCCTTCCCGTTGGACGAATCTGTTATGACGCTTGCTTATTTAACCTGTCGGACGTTGCGTCGGGACCACTTTTTGCAACCCGTGATAACCAAGCTAACAGAGAATCCACTGTATCGCACTGTGATTTCTATACCTCACCATTTGTTTGATTACCTCGCTTGTCTATTCGCCTACCCACTCTATTTGGTTACAAGTGTGAATGTTGGGTGAACCTAGCGCGTTAGAGAAGTCTATGGAAGATATTCTTGTGGAGCTCATGGCTGAGAGAGTTATGTTTATAGGAATACAGGTGTCATCGACTGGGGAACTGCAAGCATCCCCCTCAACTGGACATCGTTCTAGTCGTGCTACTAAGAAGCGAAGCAAGCACCACGATGAACTAGCTAATGTGAAGTAGATCCCGTCGGTCTTTCTAGAGTACATACCACATTTGGTTGGCGTGGTTAACCATGACAGTATCCCATGTGACTTTGAGTACACATTGATCACTGCGTACATCCCAAAGGGGATACGCATAGTTGGACCCCAGTTAGGACATATCCCAGCTCTGAAGAACAACCACTTTAACCTTGGCAACAGAAAGAATTACGCCATGCTCGCGCCACATAGGTATTTGATGAAGACAACTAGGAAGAAGTCGTACATACTCTGCCAGTCGTGGATTAAGGAGCTGGCGCAATCCATGATCCTGAATGTAATGAAGATCCCTCACTTCAAATGACATCAGGAGTTTAACGCTTGCGTTAAACTCCTCTTGTCATGATACCATGGAGGATATGTGTGGCTCGATAGGCGCATTACTGTGGATCCGATGTTGATCCACTTGATTATAGGGTTAAGCATGCAGGGACCGGACCTTCAGCAGTTCTACCTAGGGAAGAGTTCATATCGCTCCCTGGCACAACTCATAAAAGAGGATTATGGTGATGTATATAAGGGAAAGCAAGGCTACAAGGTAGCCTCCATCCAGGATGGCGCAGTGCACCTAGCTTGTCAGCTGATAGATGGAAATATCATCATAAATAACCGTCTCACACAAGTCACAAGATTCGTAGTAGAACTCGCAGAAAAGTGCGTAGCATAGATGCAAATGAACTGGGTTGGTTACCTCGTCAACGAGCTTGAGAAAGGCTGCAATGAAGCACAGGATCAGGGGTATGAATTCCATTTCAGTTGGTTACTGGTATTGATCACATTTGTCGCTTGGCAGATGCCAGAAGGACCTACATTTCCAGAAGTTGAGCCATTAGAGTCGTTGGTCGTGAGGTTCTCCACCTTGTGGTATACGAACGACATGTCGAATAAGTGGCAGTCGAACGTTGTGTTCCATGCCTACTACCAGTAGTTGAAGCGTGTTATTGAGGCATTCCCACACATGACACTGAACACATTGTACCAATATAGACCACTAGTGAAGTTTCGCATAGATCGACACTTTATTTATATTACTGTGTGTAGGGATGAAAGCAAGGAAGAGTTGCAATCCTAATATATAATGACCAACAAGGATATGGAGGAGATCACCAAAGAATGTCTAGAAGGGTTCCTTGTACCGGTTGATGATGCAGAACTCTCCGACCCTGACATCATTGGAATCCCCTTGGTCACTCGGGGCGAGCATGTCGGGCAGAGTATCACAAAGAAAAATAAGAAAAAGGAGAAAGTGCAGAACATAGAGACTGATGAGGAGGACAACGTATCATAGGAAAGTGGGCCTGACTCACCCGCGGGAGGAGGAAAAGATGAAGTAAATCAAGAAAGAGGAGGGGAAGAAGGAGAAAATAAAGGAAAAGGTGAAGTTACACCGTCAAAGGATCCCCTTACCAAGATCGAAACATCGAAGAAGAGGAATTTTTCTCCATAGAAACCCTTGACCAGAAAGAAGACGTGTGCCAGTAAGCCCAAGATGAAGTTTATGCTCACAGAGGACGACATCGATCTAATCATCGCAGCCATGGAGGATGCTTCAGAAGATATCTTGCAACGTTATGGATCAAAGAAGAAGAGATTGTATGAAAGAATAGAGAAGGATCTGAAGGAGATACAACAAGCCATCCATTCGAGCCGTGTAGTACCTATTGCACCTTCTTCGTCGAAAATTGCAAAATTGGGGGATGAGCCCGCCCAATTATGAAGATTAGCATATGCAAAAGGGGCTTGACTTCAGCGAGTCCAAGAAGAAAATGAGTAGGATACAGAAGCCTTGAAGCAATAAAAGGAGGAGGTCTTAGAGCAACTTTGAGTTGCACAGAAGGAGAAAGTTGAAATTCGGGCGATGTTCAAGGAGGACAATGCAAAGATAGAGAAAGAAAAAGACCAGTTGCTCGCAGAGAAGACTGCGGTCAAAGAATCGGTGACTAAATCACTTAGCTCTATGTCGGGATCGACACAGGAGGAACACGAAGCAGTTGAGGTCCAAGTGACGAATCTCATTGAGGCCATTCAGCAGCTTCAAGCATGGATAATGGAGTTTGAGATTCAAGCAGTACCTAGCACTATGCAGGAAGTGTGTGATCAAAGTGAGGAAGCCTCCAAGAGCACATTTGGAAGGATCAAGATCCTCACATTAGAATGTAATAAGTTGAGTGATCGAAGTGCGCAGACCTATGAACACCTCGCAGAAGATCTGGAGCTGAGGAAATTGGAAGCACAGCTCCAGGAGGCACAACAACAGGCATTTACCGTGTAAGCACATATGAAGCTACTCACTGTGTTCAAGTGAATTAAGAGATCACAGAAGAAGCACACAGTCCAATAAAAGACTACTGCCATCCAAAGAAAAGTCATGGAAGTTACACAGAGACTACAGCCAATGCAGGACGAAGCCTGTACACTTTTTGAAGAGATTGAAGGACAAGGCTCGCAGTTGGACCAGATGATTACGACAGTGGAACAGCTCCTAGAAGGGCCTGTTATAGAGAAATTGATTCAAGAGTTCACCGAGTAAGAGGCTCTGGCGAAGCAAAAAGTCGAGGCAGATTGAGCTAAGCTCGAGACCTTTGACGGAGCATTGCCCAGTTCTGAGTGACTCAAGATGAGTCACAGGTGAGTGTTTGGGGCCTGTTGGCCCTTGACCAAGTTTTGAGAGAACATTGGTCATGTTTGACCACTTTTGGGACTTCGACGGGATGATCAAATATGGAGCACCTAGGCGGAGCTAAGATCGTGGGATCTCACTCATTTTGTGGGATTGTGGACCCAGCAAAGGGTTTACTAGGGTTTATGTAACGGGTTATAGGATGTCATCCCATGGGTTTACCCATGATTAGGCCTTTTTATAAATGTTTAAGTAAGTAGCTAAGCGATGTAAGAGGTGGTGATGATAGTTGGCTATGTGCACCATATGTTGTAAGTGTTAATGTTGGCTTAGTGAAAGAGGTTGTAAGTGGCTTTGTGCAGATGGACTGTGTAAATTAGGGCTCTTTCCTACTAAGGAGTTGGCTCCGTGCCTTGACCTGAATTTGGGAAGAAGGATCTGGAGTGCTACGCACAGATCTGTTAGGATATTTAGACACTTAGGAGTTAGTTAAGATCTACTTGGTCTAATATGTCGTTAGGTAAAAGTGTGTTTCTTTAGTATGCATTAGTATGCATTTGTAGTTAGGAAATCCGACGGTCACGATATGTTCCCGACATAGAGTGATCCGACGGTTCATACTCTCCTCGA
>JASDQU010242459.1:133390-144736 GCA_032191745.1 Picea mariana | reverse complement strand
AAAGTCATATATTCTGGAACATACCCGATGATGGGTATCCAGGTTCGCTCCATCCACACTGAAAAAGGAAGGTTGCACTTGGACTTATATGAAAACCTACCTACTAACGCACATAAGGAAAGTTTACACGTCTCCTCTAAACCCACATCCATCCCAATAACCAGACGATGCCTACCCTTCTTTCACTTCCAAACCCTTTGACACTTTATTATTGCGTGTCTCCTTAACCCGCAAGGCCTCACTCTATAAACACTTTGTGCTAAGACCTAAGTCTTTCCTGTGTAGATTCGGCTTGAAAATTCCCTCCCTCTCACTACTAGAGACAAGCTCACCTCCACTATACCACTTTGAAAACTTTAAACACAAGCCATGAGCTACAGGGTTCTTACCTATAGCCCCATCATTCAAGGTGTTCGCCAAAACCTATTGTCGAGCACTAAACAGTTCTAAATCACGTATAGGTGGGTAATCCTCCTCAGTTCCCAAAGTAACCAGCTCTGCCACCTTGTGTGTAACATTTAATTGACTTAAAGGCGTCTTTAATAAGGAGGAGTTGTATTTACGAAAAGCATCACCACCCACCTTATGTGTAACATTTAATTGACTTAAAGGCATCTTTATTAAGGAGGAGTTGTATTTACGAAAAGCATCACCACAGGATTAGAGTTTTCTACAGGACCCTTATTGTCCCACAAAACCCTCGACTGTCTCGCCCATAATGCCACTGACTAATAAGCCCTCCTAGGTTTCCTTACAACCAATAAGGAGGATGCATGCTCGAACAAACTCCACCCAAGTATTAAGAAGGGCCTACCACCAAGATCTCCATCACATAAAATACGTAATGAAGAACTGACAGGACATTAAAACCCATAAATACTATCTTAGGTACCCCACTAAAGAGTCTGGACATCAAGAGACCGCCATTAGCCATCTACATCAGGGCTAAAAATAGTAAAAATCATCAGAACTTCCCAAAATAATTTAAACCCCTATTAAAAATAACATCCTGCCAAAGAAAACCTCCAACCAGTTCCTTAGATTAGAAATCTTCCATTCCTACTTGATCTATGTTCATGTTGTTTTGAATTTGTGTTAGACTTTTCCAGAGACATATATACATCCTGATACATATTTATTTTGTTGATGTGGGGTAACATCTTTTCAATATTTAATTTGGACTTTTTATTTTATGGTATTATTATTTATTTAGTTATCTAAATTAAAGTGTTTTATTTATTGAATTTTATTATTTTTTTAAGTAAATATAATAAGAAAATATTTTTGATTTAAATAGTATTAAAAAATATTTTTAAAATAATATAAATCATAAATTTAAATATAAGATAAAAATAATTCATAACTAAATTAGTATAGATTAATTAAACATCTAATTTATTATAAAAATAAAATATCATTAAAATTTATTGAAATTAATTTGTTTTTTATAAATAAATGAATATATGCTTAAATAAAGAAAATGAAAATTTTCCTATTATTAAAATAGTATAGATTAATTTAACATTTCGTTTAAATTATCATAATAAAATATATTTGGAATAATTTAACATTTAACATTTCATTATCATAATAAAATATATTTGGAATAATTTAACATTTAACATTTCATTTAATTTATTGAAAATTTAAATTATCATATTAAAATTTATTTGAATTAATTTGATTTTTATAATATGTTTAGTTTTTTTTGGATTAATTTGACATTTAATTAAAAATTAATTTAACATTTTATTTAATTTATTGAAAGTTTAAATTATCATATTAAAATTTATTTGAATTAATTTGACTTTTATAATATGTTTAGTTTTTTAAATAAGACAACATGTTTAATATGAAGTTTTAATTTTTTATTAAGAAAATTTTTATTAATTAACAAATATTCTGTAAATAAAAAAAATTACATAAAGTATTTAATTTATTAAAAGTAATATATCTTTAGGAATATCAAGAAGGGTCTTAAACAAACTTTTATTTAGGAATTCGATTCTAATTAGAACAAACAACTACACTCATCTACTTAAACTAATCCAACGAACTAATATTTAATTAATTAAAAATAATATATTTTTATTAAAATAAACTTAAAATACCTTATTAAAAATAATACATCTTATTAAAATAAATTTAATATTTAATTAATTAAAAACAATATATTTTTATTAAAATAAACTTACTTTTAAATTAAATTAATTTACACAATATAAATTAAATTCTAAAAAAATATTTTTATAAATCAAACATTTTTACGGATTCTCTCAAAAGGAAAATTTACATCTGATTTTATTAAACCATTTACATAAACTATTAATTAAACCACAATTAAAAGATGTAAAAACATATTAAACACTTCATCGAAAACACAATACATGCCCTTCCATGGTGATGTCACATATACAAGTTTTTAATATGATTATGTCACATCTACAAGTCTTTAACCAATGTCTCTATGATTACATTTCATAGGGCATAACATCATGTAGAAGAAGAAGTAATTTTAATTTCCACGAGATTAACAATAATTTATGGGACAAACTGTCTCACACACTGATTTCAGGCAGATCAGCCCTTTTCTTGTTCAACTTGATGATGAGCTCCCCTAATTTCTCCAGTGTCTCCTCGTTGAATAAATCATTCCAAGAGCTAGCTGTCAAGATATTTATATAGTTGTCCATGTTGTCTTTGAAAGCTTCACACTCTAAAATGAAATGCTTTTATGTTTCCACTTTTTCAGAGGTGCAGAACACACACACTCTTTCTTCCCAAGCTTCTTTTGGTCTTTTCCAGTGCCCAGTTTCACAACGGAGTTATGGGAATTGGTTCTTAATTGGGCAATAAGCATTTTGGCTCTCCGAGATATATTGGCCCCGATGTACGCTTTTTGATGATGATTGTATGTTGGGTTAAACTCTTCAATATAGTACTATTTCTTTCTCTAGAGCCCTTTATCCAAAATTCGCTTGTGGAACCTATCAATAACAAAAGTCTTTATCTCTTTACTGTTCATAAGACACTTGTTCTAGTGGATATCCCATTTACTAAGCCATTTACAAACAGTACGAAACATGCTTAGCGATGACACATCTTAATAAAAATAATAATTATCTAGTGTAATTTATGCATTCAAAAATATGGTTTAAATAATAATAAAAATTAATTTTATTAATAATTATATAATTAAATTTGGATAATTATTATTGAAAAAATTCAACACTAACATAGCCTGACATGAGAGGTACTCAACTTTAAAATGGATATACATTAGTATTTATGATGATTTTGGTGTCTCAAAGGTGAGATATTATTTCATGCCAAGGTGTTTTGGGGATTGTCCAATACCCACTCTTATTATGTAGCTCATGGGAATGAGTGCTTATTTTAGCAATATTGATTATTTTTTTAGTGCTAGTCAAAACAGAAAGATACTTTTGATCTTCAAAATCATGGTTAACCACCTCATTATAATCTCTTAACTTTCTTTTATCCTCTAATTCTTTATCACATCATAGATTCTCCTTAAATTTATCTTGAACAATATTTTTAATATCATCTATATTCTCCATAATAATTTATTTTATTCTCCAATGATTTAGCCAATTATTTTGGCTAGAGTCCAAAGAAATTTAAGGAAGCCTCTTGTCATTCATGTTGTTTATCTTCTTTTAGTACATTAAGTACCTAATCATAGTTGTGATCTCAATGCTATACTCTCAAGAGGGAAAGACTCACTTATATGAGGAGGATGTAATAGGATGTATTACCTTTAATTTTGAGATTATAAGTTATAAAATTCTTTTATATCTGTTTTATTTTTTGTTAAGAATTCTAGAAAAATATAGAATACCCAAACTTCACATCTATACACAATAACCAGAATAGATTATTCTAATTCATAAGTTAAAAGAAAATTTAAAATAAAATCTTTTATTGATGTAAAGAATGAGCTCTGACTTTTGGATAACCACCCTTATTTATTTCAGGCTTGTGATTATTTAATACAGTCAGACTTCTGATTCAAAAATCAAAACCATGTCTGTCTTCGCCTTACATTTAAAATATATGTTTGATCACTATGATTCAGTCTTTAGTTGTGGCATTGTTCTTAGTTATCGTCTGGTCAGGTCAGAGTGTCAGTGTGCCTGGCCAAAACTTTAAAGCAGATGGTTATTATGATCTTCTGATTCCTTTGTGTAAGTTTATTAGGGATTTTTAATACTAAAGGAGATTGGTTGTCAGATTCTTYTGCCATGTGTATGAATTTATATTGGTTGTCAGATTCTTCTGCCATGTGTTTGAATTGATTTTTTTGTTGATAGGCCAGGACCCCAGATTTCTTCCTGTGGTTCTGCAGATAAGTTATTTTATGTGCCTATCTTGTATTATGTGATTATCTTGTATTATGTGATTGTATTTACAAATGAAGTTCAAAATCTGGTTCACAATTCTCCATCAGTATTTTCTGTGCTCCTTCTACATTTGGAGTCCAAGTGTTTCTAACTCTGGAATAGATTTGCTCTCTGATAAATTTAGAACTATGGATACTGGTATGATAAATTATAAACAGACCAATATCATAGCATGGTAGTATATGGCCAAAAGTAATAAGATGTGCATCATTTGAAAATTTGATAATCATTTTAACTAAACTTTAGGCTAAAGGTTTGTGTGTAGACATCAAAAGCATGTATACATTAAAATTGATGTATCTTTGTTTTTCACCACAAACCACTGGCAATTTATGAATTATGTAACAGTTGAGAGTCTAGATTCTGTCCTTTATGTAGTTAGATCTGGTGTTTTTTTGGCCTAAGAGTGTCTGCAAGCTCTGGATTCTACCTTTGAAAAGCTTGATAAATGTTTGAAGAAATGGTTGAAATTGCAGCTTCGCGGACAGCTCTCCATTTTCCATTTTTATTATTTTTTTCATTGAGTACAGACATATTAATATTTTTAAATCACAATCCACATGCATCTACTGTTATTTGCAAATCAAAACCACAAACTGTGCACAGAAAGTAGATTTTTATGGAGTGAATCAAACCTCGAAAAATTGTGCAGAGGAAGCAGGGAATGTGCATTTATACATTTAAGGAGGTCGTACTTATACGTATTGGTTGGTCAAGGGTAGCAGCTATGAAGTAAAGTTGATGGAAGATTAAGGTTTTTTTTTTTTAAAAGTGAAGTACAACTTCATGTGAGAAGGCAATGTCATTTTCGGTAGACAATATCCACTTTGCAGTGTGTGGGTTGGTGTATAGAGTTTCGGATTTGAAAACAATTTAGATTATCTTATATAACATTGAATGTTGCATAGTAGAGGGGATATTGGTAGGTTGCATTGGGTACTGCATAGTAGGGTGAATATTGGTTGTTGTATCTACAAAATCTTTATTTTTTAATATTTACTTAAGCCCATAATATTTTAAACTTAAGTTTAAGTTTAAGTTTAAGAAAGATACTCTCAATCATTATATTTGGATGTAGATATCTGATATTAACAATATGTTATTTAGCACTTATTAATTCTACTTTTTATATGAAAAGCAATCTAGATAAGAACTGTCCCTACAAAAACTAGAGCAAGATGTCTACAATATGAAAAATGAAGGTAGTATCCTCATGTTACAAGACTTTAATGCTAGAAGTGCATCCAATCAAGCTATTATTTTAAGTAATGACTCCAATCTTAATCTTCTTTGGCTAGATGAGGACCTTGTTTTAGCTAACAGCTTCAAAAGAAACTTTGAAGACTGATAACTTTGAAGACCGGTAATTTGTTTGGTACTGAGTTAATCAAGCTATGTACTTCTCAAGATTTAATAATTTGCAATGGTCTAAAGAAGTGACCAAATTCTAAGAGGATGACTTGTATCCATACGCTGGGTAGTAGTGTTGTTGATTATGTAATATCAGATATCCCCATATACAACCAAATAGTAAACTTTGATATTTTAGATAACCACGAACCTCACTCTGATCATCGACCTCTAAGTGTAACTCTTAACTTTACCATTCACAAAAATTTCGTTGAGGAGAACTCTCACAACCAAAGGCACTTACTCTTTGACAAACAAAAAATCGATCTCTTCTTAAAAGACTTAAGTAATGCTTTAAAACTTGTATTGTATGAGAACAATATTGAAGCTGACTATCATAATTTTACAACCCTCTCTACTTCAATGAACAATTTCTCTATTGAGGTGCTACTTAAAAAGAAAAACAATACAACACTCCCTTGGTATGGTAATGAATGTAAAATTGCTAGAAAAGCCATTAGGGATGCTTTCAATGCATCTTTAAAATTGGAGAAGAAACATAGATACAAAACCTTAATTAAACAAGGAAAAAAAGGCTATATAAATAAAAAGTAAGAGAATCTTTTGCACCTATTTAAGATAGATCCTAAGAAATTCAGGAGGCAAATTCTAACTCTTAAAACTAAAGAAAATAATAAGATTCCCTTGAAGGACTGAAATTTTACCTTAAAAATCTATATGAATCCCCTAATATCATGGACAACATGCCAAACAACTCTACAAAGGATGAAGCGGTTTCTATAGAAGACATTAAGTTTGGTGTTAAGCGACTCTCAAAAGAAAAATCTAAGGACATCGAAGGTTACCAAGTTGAAATATTAAAATTGGAGGACCTATCCTCATCCCTCACATACATAAGCTCTTCAATTTAGCTATCCATCGAAGCTTCCCAAAACCTTGGACTGAAAGCCTCATTGTACCTATTTTATTAAAAGTGGGGATAAAAACAATCCCTCTAATTATAGGACCATTATGATTAGCCTCATTTTAAATAAGCTATACAGAAGCATTTTGGAAAAAAAGATCGGTACATGGCTAGAAAGCCATGGAAAAAGAGCTAGAGGCCAAGTTGGGTTTAGAGGCCATCATTCCATTGTGGACCACCTTGTTACGTTTAGGATCATTGCAGAGGAGTGTCGTAATGGTAAAACTAATCTCCTTTGTTGTTTCGTTGATTTTAGAAAAGCTTTTGACACTGTGCCTAGGACTAAACTTTGGAATAGGTTAGAAGAGCTTAAAGTCCCTTTCGAGTTAAGAGCCGTTGAAATAAGGCTATATGAGAAATTTATTGCCAAGTTTAGGAACATTGAGGGATGGTCGGAAGAAACTAATTGTAATATAGGAGTCAAGCAAGGTTGTCCCCTATCCCCTACCCTTTTCGACATCTATATTGATAAGTTAGAAGATTGTTTGGAGGGTGCAGGCTGTGTTGGCCCGACTCTCGCTAGTGTAGTCATCATCCTCCTTCTTTATGTTGATGATATTATTCTTATTTCGAAGAGTCCCTATGACCTAGGTAAGAAACTAATAATCCTCAAAGATTTCTGCTCGAGCATGGGCATGACTGTGAACACTGACAAAACAAAGGTTATGATAATTAAATCCAAAAGGATCACCTATGATACTTTTGTTTATAACAACAATAACTTGGAGGAAGTGCCTTCATACAAATATCTTGGAATTGATATCCACCACAAGCTCAATTGGAATTATAACATTGAAAAAATGATAAATGGAGGGTGGAAAGCTTATTATGGGCTCGAAAACAACTGTAAATCAGCCAACCTTTGGATTTGGGATTAAAAAAAACTCCTCTTTCACACTCTCGTCACTTCGGTTATCTTATATGAATGTGAAGTGAATCTTGGAGAAAGATAAAACAAATCCAATTTTTTTTAATAACTTTTAATGTCAAAATTAAAGGCAATACACCCTATCTCATCCTCCTCATAGAAGCAAGCCTTTCCCCTATTGAAAGTATTGTTATGATTAGATACCTAACATACAAGAATAAGATAAACAACATGAATGATAGGAGGCTCCTTAAAATTGCTTCAAACTCTAAACATTGTTTTGTTTTGTTATAATAGATTTCTATATTTACTATATATACCAATTATATTTTTTCAAACTATATACAAATATTTAACATATATTCATGTTTTATGAAAATTTGATGAATATTTAATTAATTTGTGTGCTTAATTTATGAGAATTTGATGAATATTTAATTAATTCATGTGCTTGAAGAATTTCATGCAATAACACATAACATATTTTAACTTTGAAGAATTTCCTACAATAACACATAACATATTTTAACTTTGAAATTGAAAATGTTTTTCTTCTTATGATTTACATTCATACCAATTCATCCCAATTTTGTAGTTGTAGGTAGTTCTTACCATCATTTCAACTAATCTCTGTTGTAGTTTTTGGCCCAAGTACTTTTGCATATAGTAAAATAACAACATATCCCCTTTCATGTGAGCACTCTAGGTGTGTAAATTATTTATCCATTTAGCAATAACACAAAATATTTTATTCATTTCTATCAATGTTTTTTAATTTTAATATTTGACATGATGCTTCCTTCGTATATTTTATTTTTTTCATTAAATTAAAAAGTTGGTATGTTATTTAATTTTAATATTTGTTTGACATGATGCTTCCTTCTTATATTTTATTTTTTTCATTAAATTAAAAAGTTGGTGAGAGTGGTTCAACTTTACTTCTCACAATATAGCATAAACTCACTTACCAATTCCTAATTCCTTGAGTAAACTCAAGGCTCTCTATAACTACGTTGAAATTCGTCTTTCCTCTCTTAAATTTCTTCGAAGAAGTTACATTAATGTGAAGCTATTTATAATAAAAAAATCAAAAACAAAAAAATTAAGTTCAATTTCTAATTTCACGAGTAAACTCAAGGCTCTCTATAAGTAAATTGAAATTTATCTTTCCTCTCTTAAATTTATTCCAAGAAGTTACATTAATATATGAAACTATTTATTAAAAAAACAATTTAAGTTTGTATGGTGGAAAGGTGTAAAACAATATTTTTAATGATATAATACAAGATATTAATCAATATAATGGAATACAATATTTTTTTTTTTTGGTAATTTAGCTATTTATATATTAAATATGTATAAAAAAAATATAACTAATCTAAAGTATAGGTTGTCTTTAAAGGAAGCATACTTATAATTGCAAAAAAAACAAGATTAATTGTTTGTCGGTTTGTTTTTCTCTCATTAGAGAGCTATTTACAAACTTTGTTAAGAACCAAATATCAATATAGCATAGAAAACCCTCAGAATAAGTACTCAACGCCTTGAAAAAGAGAGAATTTCATATAATAAGCCTCTTCGAGGGGGCAACCTCCTTATACACCACATAAATGTCCAAATACAAGATGATTCCAAATGAAAATGTCTCTTTGGTATATATAGGAGACTAGGAGGTACAATTACAACTAATGGACCCAAGATGACATAAATAAAATAACATTATTAATGTAATATTCCCCAATTAAGGGGTAATGTGCCACTATTTAGGGCTTAACATGTCCCTCCCCTTCAGAAAAGTGTTGTCCGCAACGCTTGAGTAATTATGGATGCTTCTGTATAAAATACTCATCTTCCCAAGTGGAATCTTCAGCATGAAGTTTCCTCCACTTAATGAGATACTCTGAAATGGATCTATTCCCCAGCTTGCGAATTCTTGTGTCAGTGATGGCTTCAGGATCCAATATGATTTTTCCTTACTCGTCAAGTTTTGGAAATATAGTTTGAACTAGGATCTTGTCACCAATAAGCTTCTTTAAGCATGAAACATGAAAAACTGGGTGTACTCGTGAGGATGCAAGCAACTCCATTTTGTATGCCATAGTACCAATCTTTTGCAACACCTTATAAGGACCATAGTACTTTGGTGATAATTTATTATCCTTCTTGGCTTGCTTGATGAACCTCTGTTTGTATGGTTGTAGTCTTAAAAACACCCAATCCCCTACTTCAAAACTTCTTTCACTACGATGTTGATATGATTGTTGTTTCATGCAATTTTGTGCCATGGTTAGGTTGTCCTTTAAGATTTGGAGAACTTGTTGTTGATGCTCGATGTGATATTCCACTGCTTGAACCTTAGATTTTTCTTTTAGAGAAGAAGTGATGGAAGGAGGGTGGTATCCATAGAGTGCCATAAATGGTGTCATTTTTGTTGCACTATGAAAGGAAGTGTTATACCACCATTCTGCCAAGGGTAACCATTTGAACCATTGTGTTTGTTTATCAGAGACAAAGCAACGAAGGTAGCCTTCCAGACATTTGTTCACTATCTCGGTTTGTCCATGAGATTGAGGATGATAGGATGAGCTATGAGCCAATTGAGTACCCAAACAAGAAAATAATTCTGTCCAAAAATGTCCAATGAAGATAGGATCTCTGTCACTTACAATAATCTTTGGGATTCCATGTAGTTTTTGAACTATCTCTATGAATGCAGTGGAAACTGTACTGGCTTTGAAGGGATGAGAGAGTGCACAAAAGTGTGCGTACTTGGTCAATCTATCAACAATCACCATGATGTCACTCTTTCCTTCAGACTTTGGTAACCCTGTGATGAAATCCATGGAAACCTCCTCCCAACACTGACTTGGGATGGATAATGGTTGTAAAAGACCCGGGGTCTTAATTGTTTCCACCTTATTTTGTTGGCAAACCAAACATTTTGTTATAAACCTTTGAACATCAGTTTTAAGGCCATCCCAAAAAAATTCCTTCTTGACCCTATGGTTGTAACAACCCTAATTAATTCTTTAATTATCATGAATGATAAATATTAGTTTAATGAATTATTAAAATAGATTTATGGACACTTTATTATAAAATTATTATTAGTAGTAGTTGAACCAATTAATGGGAGGGATAAGGTGGTTGAGGAATTAATGGATGGTAAGGCGGTTGGGGAAATGGATTCGAGGGAGGAAGATAAGGGAGAAGGGAGAATTGGGGGAGAGGATCTAATTTTTTTGGTTGGGTGATATTTTTGGTTTATGGCAAGGTAAGAAAATTTGGAGAAAAAGGAGGAGGGCAGGAAACGGTTTTGGTTGCAACAATTTTGCTTACATTTTTTATTGAGGACTCTCACAGGGGCACTGTTGTTGCTGGGAATTTTGGGCTCGGGGGCCAGAAAACCGTAAGGATTCTTGGAGCTAGGGAGCCGGAGAGGCTATTCCTAGTTGGCTGGGAGGTTACTCAGTTTGGGCATGATCCATAAGCTTCAGGTCTAGCATCATCAACAACATCATCAGCTTCAGGTTCACCATTAGGTTGAGTTAAATACCTTATGCATTCCCTTATACTGTTGTTCATTATGCTCATTATATTGATGTTCATTATGCTCATTATGTTGTTCATTGTGCTCATTATGTTGTTCGTTATTATACTGTTGAACATTATTATTATGCTGGAACAATAAATAAAGAAGTAAATTAGAAAGAATTTCT
>JASDQU010242459.1:116902-127520 GCA_032191745.1 Picea mariana | reverse complement strand
GGGGCATTAATGATGAAATGATAAGATAAGGTAATAAATGGGTTAGGTAGGGAAGTAAATGAGGGGGAAGTCGGTGAAGGAGGAATATGGAGGGGAAGGAGGTTTACGAGAGGGCATTCTATGGGATATGGGGGATTGATTTTGGGGCTCTCTTGGATTTGCAGAGAGGAGTTGAGTTTTGGACTGGGATTGGATCAATACAGGCACCGGTTTGCTGGAGGTTTTGGGCACGGGGGCCAGGATATCCATATGATATCCTGGAGCTAGGAAGTTGATCTAGTTGGCAGGGTGGAACAAGGTTTTGGGCAGTGTTTACACAGTGCAGCAGTGGTCAACAAGGCAAGCGAACAAAACAAGGGTTAGCATCAGACCCAGGTATTTAAAATTGTGTATTGTTTTATTTTGCTATAAAATTTTATTAATTGTGGATAAATCTATATGCGAATGTGCTCAATTAAAGGATTTTTTTTTTAATTTTACTAATATGCTCAATATAGAGGAATTATTGAACTTTACTATTATGTTAGTAGAATCAATGGATGTTAAATAATATGGCTACTACACATGGTATTAGAGTGTCTTAGTTCGAAATCTGGGCCTATGGGCCAAGTTCCCAAAACTCCAAGCTCTAACTCCAGCCATGCTTAACCTGCAAACAAAACACAGAAATTTTAATAAAAATAAAATAAATAAATAAATGCAATACGAATTTTAACTACTAGGGTTGTTACAAGTATGGATAAAATCTGAACAAAGAAGCCAAAATCAACAATTCCCGGTTAAAATATCAAATATGCTCTGTGGATTCTTATATCAAGTTTGAAAAGAAGCGCTCATCTAATTAATAATTTTTTTTTTTTTTTTTTAAATATTCTTCGTAATAAACACATGCTTAAAACAAATTTTGAATGATTCACATTTTCAAAACCATGTGGCATAAACCTTGCTTGTGTAGAACCTTTATCGATATCTAGCCAAAGCACAGAGCTGCCATTGTGGAGGTTGTGGAAGAGACATTTTGGTGAAAATGCATTAGTTAAAAGTGTAAGGTTAAGGTTAAGAAAAATACATCAACCGGTTTCAACCCTAGCTTGAAGTCCGATATGGTCAACAGAACCATTGACTGACTTGGCTATTTTTGTTTTTTTTTCAGCCAACCAAAAAACAAAAGAAGAAAAACAGCACCATCAAGCAAAATGGGATTTTTTTTTTTTGTTGCTATTTTTTTTAGAGAACAAAAAAGAAAACTTTATATTCCATATAGAGAATACACATAGCACCGTCCATATAAAAAAAAACTGGACTGTCTTTCCCATACAATTCATCTTTCATTGTCTATACCTGCTGCACAAACTTTACTGTATCAATGCTACTGTATCATTGCTTCAGCCTTTGCAAGGCCCTTACATTAAAAAAATGTATCAAAAAAACAAAAAAAATACCAAATAATCAGACATTACAGTCTGAAAAACCAGTCTTTTATCAAATGATTTTCTGAGAATTCCTATAGAAAATAGGAGTCGACCTTGTAAGATAGAGCATCCTTTGAAAGGGTGTCATCTTCAGAATTCAGTTCCCAGAGAATATGTCTACATGAAAACCATTCCAAATTTTCCATCAACGTACCAAAGTTGAAACCAAGCAGATACGATGTAATTCTAAAAAAAATAAAAATAGAGCCATGTAATTCTATTTTAGCGGTACTACCAAAAAGCATATTTTAGTCTTAATAGAAACAAGAGAGGAAACAAAAATATTTACGCTGGTGCCTTGGGCCAAAAAAAAAAAATCGAGAAGGAAACCACGATCTCAAATGATAGCAAAGGAAGAAGTTGATATTGGGTATGCAATTGTAGCCATACAAATACCTGGTCTGAATTTGTTGCAACCTGATATCGCATGCAAGGATTCGGAAATGTTTCAGTTAGATTTGGTGTGAAAGGATTCACACAGGTATGAGAAACAAGGTGCTTCTCCATTATAGCCAGAGGCTGAGAAAAGTTATTACGAGGGCATCATTTTAAGTCCTTCGGGGTTTTGTAGAAGCTCAATCTTTGAAACCTTCCACACGACCACACTGCACTAGAAGGTTCTGACATCGATTCCGATGGTCGTTTCTATGAAGGGGATAGGATGCTCAACATAATCGCTGATGGCTTCATTGTCATAAGCCACAGTATAAGCGGTCTCTGCCTCAGTCATTTTTGCACCAAAACCTTAACTTTAACCCTTACTTAATTCTGAGTTAAACAATAATAAACAGTTGACAGCAAATTCCCTTATTTTCAAGGAATGTTCATGCAAATCCACTCAAAATAACAAAATATTTCACTATTCTTCTAAGAGTCAAGATCTTGGGGAAAATTACTACAACAACAAAGAAAACCCATAAATTTAAGCCATGCAAAACCCTTTTGCTTAATACAATGGTGCAGAAACTCCGTTTCGCCTAGCAAAACCTATAAATAATAGTTACGAACCGGCCCCCAATAATAACAGTAGAACCATGCCAAATTTTGTTGAGCAGATACCAAAGAAGAGTGAAATCACACCACAAGGGAACTTTACCAAACCGAAAACTGGCTCCGAACGACTTAAATGGAAGATTGAAGACAGGCTATTCATAGTTCAGACTGATAAAATGCAAAGAACATTACCATAAGATTGCGACCAGGCTATAGAAGGGTTGAGTACAGTGAAATCCAAAGCCAAGTAGGAATAGGAATCACGCAGGAAAGATGAGACCATTGTCTGAAAGTTCTGGTCTTTATTGATGGGAATTGGACCTGCATTAAGGGCTGCTGCTTCTATGAGCAGGGAAGATTGGGCAGTGAAGCTGCTGGAACATATTCAAGCTATGCCAATGATTATTTGTCCAGTGGGGCTGATATTGGCGGTGGTTCTTATTCATATCTGTATTCAAGTCGCAATATGGGTAGTGGATACTTCCCTGGCAGTGGCTTGGGATCTTATTACTAAATTGTGAGGCTTTGAAGGACTGTCATGATCGCTAACAACCACACCAACACCAGCGCCAAGAGCAGAGGAAAGAGGCGAGACGTGACAGAGGAAAGGGGTGGAAGTGAAGGAGCGTTAGGTTTAAGGAAGATCTTAGGCTTTTGGTGCTGAGAGCCGAGGCTGGGCATGTGGGCCTCATGCCAGAAGCCCGACCTTAAAGGCTGCCAGCTAATGCCACGGATATTTTTTATATATATTAATGTTTAGTTTTAATAATTGATTTAAAAGTATTAATACGCCTTTTGAATAATTAAATTATAATTTTTTTTATATATATTAATTATTATTATTTTTTGATAAATTACTTAAAAGTATTAATAATGTTACGTAAATTTAAATTATTTAAGTTAAATTAATTATCTTATATTAAATTAAATTAAAAATCATAATTATTTAAATTATTTAAATTTATAATATATGTTAAGGTTAATTATAAAAAAAATAAAATTAATTGACTCCATGGGTTTAGAACCCGCGACCACCCACTACCTAAGCCTTAAGGAACAACCAAACACCAACGCACCATGTAGGTGCCTTGAAAAAAAAATGTATGTGTGTTGATTAAGGCGATTGAAGCTTAGGATTAAGTTTAGTCTAGATTATTAGTTTTTAATAAACTAGCATAGCCGCAAAGTGGCTAGCTGCCAGTTAACGCCGAAAGTTACATAGCGTTGTGAATGCAGAAATGTGGTTGGCAGTTGTGGACAATTATTTAGATGCCACGGTTTAATCCTATTTAATCATTTAAACATGGTAATTATCTTACAACAATTTTTTTTAATGTGATTAGGTAAATGTTAAAAAGTAAACATGTTAACGGATGCCTTGATAAATGCAAGAAAGTTATGAACAATAAATCTGACCCATTGCTTTTGGAGGACGACTAAGAATATGCCAACATCTTCAATGCATAGCCATCAGATAAGGGTTTAAGGTTAAATAAGATTAAAAGATCATTAATTGTGCCCATTGTCAATAGGTGTACACCTTTCGGTGTAAATTAATGAACATAAGGTTGGAAGTCACTTTAATCAAGTTGTAAGCGAAAAGTTAAAAGGGCTTAGAATAGGACAAGTGGGAAGGAGGCAGCATATGCACTAGAAGAGTAAGCATAGGAATTGGCGAGTATGGCACAAGGCTAGCATAGTTGCAGGGCAAGGGAACCAATAGTTCTTTTCATAGGGGCAAAGAAACCAAGCTTAGATGCTTAATCCCAACCCTAACCTAGCCAATCCCTTAATGGAGTAATGTCTGTTTACAGAAAAGTAAAGAAAACTTACGCATAACTCTATTTCTAAGTTTAAGTAGCACCAATTTGAAACGTCCTTGAACTCACCCTGACAACTTTGGGGTGATGCAGGTTAAAGAATACAAGATGATTAGGACTTGAAGGAGTCGAGGCAGGGGAGCATCGTCGCAAGCACCGCCAACACCGCCAGCGCCACCACCACCATCGCCCGAAATAGCCCTCATACTGCGCTCGTTGGAAGCCATTAACGAGACTTTAAAGGGGAAACAATTGGCAGGGGCTAAAGTGGAACCCCCACCATCTGGAATGGGTAATCTAGAAGCGTCAAGGGATTGAGGGGGAGGACCTCCACTTGAAGACATCATGCAAGAATTGCAGAAGATCAAACTTCTGGAGTTTGTCAGGGGTCGCGCCAGTGAACATGCGGAAGCATGGTTGGAAGGTATGACAAGGTGTTTTACCTTAAGGGACTATGCATCCAACTCAAAGGCAAAGATCGCCATTTTTTAGTTAAGAGATAGCACCTTGAACTGCTGGGGCAACCTGGAAAGAAACCTGCACCTTACCCCAGACACAGTATCATGGGAACTTTTCGAGGAGAGGTTCCAGAGGAAATATTTACCAGCGTACTACGAGGAACAAGAGGTAGGGGGCATTTCATGCCTTAGTACAGGGAAATAGAACTATAGAAGAATATAAGATCAGGTTTATGGAACTGGTCAAATATGTTTCGTATATGGACAATGACCAATGACAGGTAGAGTTCTTCGTCTATGGATTGAACCCTAAGATAAGAGCTATGGTGCGGATGTGGAAGCCATCTTCAGTAGCAGAGGAGGTGGAAAATGCACGTTATGTGGAAGAACACATGAACTTAACCGGGGGTACAAGACCGACATTTCTGCATCATCTTGGATTTGTAGGGAAGGCCCCGAGGACATTTCCTAGGGGAGGGAGCTCAAGGCCACCGCCATATGGTAACAGAGTTGCGCCAAGGACAATAGCTGTAGGGATTTCAATGGCAGCGAGTGCAGAATCTCATTCATCACCAATGGTGTAGACAGGTCCATGACCATCTCAGGGAACAACTAGTAGGGGCAGGGGTTCCAGCGGAAGGAACTCATTTTAGAGACAGACACATAACAGTGCACAGGTTCAATCTCGTGTTACCTGTTGGGGGTGCGGAGGACCCCATTACCAGCGTGACTACCCAGAGTTACAATCAGGGTTTGTGCATAGAGAAGGAAAGGCACCGATGGGGAGAGCAAGTAGTAGCCACCAGATTTACCCAGCGGTTAATAACCGCTAGGCCGAATATCAATCCACGGTGGTGGAGTCATCAGGTACGCTAAATCATATCAATGTCAAGATTTTGTTTGATTCTGGTGCGAGAGATAGTTTCATTTCACTATCTGCATTAGAAAAGAGTGGGTTGGCAGCCTATGAGCACGATGACTTTAAACAAGTCGAGATGGCTTCAGGGGAAAAACAAGTGGTAGGACCTAGTGTTGATAATTGTATAGTAGACCTGGGAGTGTGTACTACCAGGTTGAAGGTATACGTCACTGCTCTCAGAGAATATGACCTAATCATTGGAATGGATTGGCTAGCATCTCACCGAGCTTTGGTAGATTGTTTCGCAAAGAGGGTGCTTTGTGTCGATGATGAAGGAAGACCAGTAGAGATCCAAGGTGTACAGAGAAAAGTGTTGTTACGCTTTATATCAACTATGAATGTTAAGTGATGCTTGAGGCAAGGGTTTCGACTTTATGTAGTGGAAGCAGTGAATGAAAGGAAGGGACCCTCATTGGATCAGTACCCAGTATTGTCATAATTTCAGGATGTTTTTCCAAACGAGTTACTAGGGTTACCTCCTGAAAGGGAGCTTGATTTTACTATTGAGCTAAAACCTGGTGTAGAACCAATCTCCAATACTTCATATCAGATGACAACGCTGGAACTTTGTGAATTGCAAACACAGTTGAAAGAGTTACTGGACTTAGGGCTAATAAGGCCCAGTGTCTCACCTTGGGGCGCACCGGTAATTTTTGTAAAGAAGAAGGATGGATCCTTACAACTGTGTATAGACTACAGGGACTTGAACCGTGCTACAGTGAAAAATATGTACCCAATGCCGCGAATAGATGACCTCTTCAATCATATGAAAGGAGCAGCGGTATTCTCCAAGATTGATTTGCGATTAGGGTATCATCAGTTAAGGATTAAGGAAGGTGATATTCCAAAAACTACCATTCGAACTCAGTTTGGACATTACGAGTTTGTTGTAGTACCTTTCGGATTGACCAATGTGGCAGCAGTATTCATGAGCCTCATGAACGGCGTATTCTAGAAGTACTTAAACTGTTTTGTACAAGTCTTTTTAGATGACATCCTCATCTATTCCAAGAATGAAAGAGAACATGAGGAACACTTGTGAATAGTGTTGTCCTGCCTTAGAGAGAACAAATTGTATGGGAAGCTGTTGAAGTGTTCCTTCTTCCATAAAGAGATCCACTATTTAGGTCATATCATTTCCGGTGAAGGAATCTCTGTGGACCCAGAAAAGGTAAAGGCCATTATGGAGTGGCTAGTGCTGAAAAATGCCCATGAGGTGAGAATCTTCATGGGGCTAGCAGGTTATTACCAGAGATTTGTAGAAGGATTCTCAAAAATAGTGAAACCCATCACCACCTTGCAGCGTAAGGGGGTCAGGTATGAATGGACAGTAGAGTGTGATAGTTCATTCATTGAGCTTATGAGGTTACTAACTAGTGCGCCAATTCCACGAGTACCGGATATGGAAAAGGACTTCACGGTCTGCATGGATGCCTCGAAGCAAGGGTTGAGGGTCATGCTAATGCAGGATGGAGGAGTGATAGCCTATGCATCAAGGAAGTTGAAGAAACAAGAAGAGTTATACGCGACTCATGATTTAGAGTTCGCAGCTGTAATGCTAGCTCTGAAAATTTGGAGGAACTATCTTGTGGGGTTAAACTTCGAGCTCAAAATGGACCATCAAAGTTTAAAACATCTCTTCACTCAAAGAGATCTGAATTCCAGGAAAATGCGATGGAGTGAGTTTATGAGTGAGTATGATTTTGGTATTTCGTACATCAAGGGAAAGGAAAATGTGGTCATAGATTCCTTGAGTAGGAGACCACGTATCTTCTCCTTGGTAACCTTAAAGGCCAATCTGAGGGAACATGTGTTGACACAACTCCCAGAAGACCGTTGGTATTTAAAAGTTACTTCAATCCTCCAGAGCGAGAGGCAGTTAGATCCAAAGTATGAAGGATATAGTCTGGAAACAGATAAACTGTTAAGATATCGAGGAAGGATGTACATCCCAGAGAATGGGAATATTCGAAGAATCATACCGAAGGAATCCCATAGAGCACTTTATTGTGTGCATCTGGGTGTGAAGAAGATGTACGCAGATATGAAGAAGCTCTTCTTTTGGGTAGGCATGAAGCGCGATGCAGTCCATTTTGTCACCAAATGCCTAGAGTGTCAACAAGTGAAAGCCATCCACCATCACCCGACAGGCCTCCTACAACCACATGATTTTCCTATGTCCAAATGGGAAGTCATCTCTATGGATTTTGATGTGGGGTTGCCGCTCCCATCCCATAGACACAATGCCATTCTTTTGATAGTGGATAGGTTAACCAAGAGTGCTCATTTTATTCCGATTAGAGACACTTACGATGTCACTGATGTGGCATGTGTGTTTTTAAGCGAGGTTATCCGTTTGCATGGGATACCTAAGAAGATCATTTCAGATAGGGACTCCAGATTCACTTCTAGGTTTTGGACAAGTTTACTGTCAGTGTTGGGGACTCAATTGAACTTAAGGACAACTTATCATCTTGAAATAGATGGGAAAACTAAGAGAGTAAATCAAGTCATGGAAGACATGCTTAGGATGTATGTAATGGATAATCAAACCCAGTGGGAGAAGTACCTGCCTTTGGTAGAGTTTTCCTACAATAACAGTTATCATAGCTCCATCAGAATGCCAACCTACGAAGCTTTGTATGGGAGGCCATGCAAAATTCCATTGAGTTGGGATAGACTAGAAGACCGAGTAACAGTTGGGCTAGAATTGATTCAAGAAATGAAGGAACAGGTGATTCAGATTAGGCAGAGACTAAAGGAAGCACAGGATAGGCAGAAAATCTATGCAGATGCACACAGGACCGACCGAAGTTATGAAGTGGGAGACCAGGTTTTCATTCGTATCAGGCCTAATAAGAGTACCATATAGTTCGGGAAGGGGACAAAGTTGTCACCTCGATTTATAGGACCATTCAGGATCCAAGAGAAAATTGGACCCGTTGCATATCGCCTCGTACTGCCACCCCACTTGCATAAAACTCATAATGTATTTCATGTATCTATTTTACATCATTATGTTGCTGATGAATCACATAAACTAAATTGGAAGGAATTGCAGGTATCGGATGTGGGAACCCTCGCAGTAGAACCATTACGCATATTGGACCGTAGAGTCTGACAACTCAGGAACCATCTAGTAGACCAAGTTAAGGTCCAGTGGGACAAGTATAGTCCAGGATCTGCTACCTTGGAAGATGCTGAGACATTACGACGAGACTATCCTTCACTTTTTTGACCACCTCAAGAACATGTTTCTCGAATGTTGGGTGTATGTAACACCACCTTTTGACTTAGACAGCCAGGATTACCTGAGGCCTATATACTTTATTTTCTAGACACAATGAAACTATTAAGTGATACACTTAAATTTTAAATGTATGAACTTTTATGAATGATTAAATGTTGTTGATGATGATGTATGTAATGTGATCTATTATGTGAATGTAAATTTTATGAGTGTTTAAATGGTATTGATGATGATGTATATGATGCGACATATTGTGAGAATGTGAATTTGATGAATGTTTAAATGCTATTAGAATGAGGTTGGATATGATGCAATCTATTTTGGGTAAATGATAATCTTATGAATGGGTGTCGAAATTGAATTATGTGATATTATGAGATCTAGTCCTAACTGGAAAACTTTGATGTTAATTTATCGGTACCAGGAGACCAAATTGAAATGATGATAGTATAAAATTACATGATGATAATGCATAGAAATGTATGAGTTTGTGTTACAGACTAATCTGCAAGTTATGGGCTATGAAATAGCCAAAGGATAAAGATGATGAAAGTGGATATTATGACCACTAGCCATGAAACATTATGGTATGAATATTGTATGTGAAATTATAGTGGTTAGGATGCATTTCTATGATATGTGGACCAGTGTAGGATTTCAGGTGATGAAACTGCCCAAAACTGAATAAACGATGACAAAACCTCCAGCAACCCGGTGCCATTGTGTATTCCATTATAGGGTGTGGACCCTAGTCCTGTTAGGAGGGGTGGAGGCATTTCCCACCGTGTATCCTCCATTGTAGGGTGTGGACCCTAGTCTTGTTAGGAGGGGTGGAGGCATTTCCCACCGTGTATCCTCCAAAACCTGAAGTCATGGGAGTATGGTGTTAGTTCAGGCTCCCCAAGACGTGTGATGTTGACTGTCAGATGCCTGCTAGGGAAGCTTGGTCAAGATAGCAACACTTCTGCTTACGGGTTCTATTTGGAGTTAGGTCAATATAGTTGATGCTCCAAGATAGTCTAGCGGAGGAAGGATAGGAATGGAGATGGAAGTAGGTTAGGGAGGAAGGATGAGTAGTAATAGTCAAGAAGGTATGGAGATCTGTCTGGTGGTGGAATTTAATGTTTTCGCTTGAAAAAAAAAGAAGGAAATATGTATATATGAATATTCATAATTTCGTAACTAAACCACAGTTGTTTAAAATAACATTGTTGAACTAGATAATAGTAACTAAAGGATTTCTCAAACAATTGATTGGTTTGTTGTCTTTTATAAAAGACTAGTCTTGCTGACTAGATTGGATGCATACACAAATTACTAAAGGATGACAGTTTTGATTATTAGTACATGCACGAGATTTGCATATACTAGCTACACATGCATTTCTTGTACATATACACTAGTATGTATGATTTTTCTTGACTTACTTACTGATAATGTCGATTACTTGTTATGAATGTGTGAACCATGTTTCTTTTCCTTTGTACCATAAGATACCTTAACTTCGGGACGAAGTTTCCTGAAGGGTGGCTGTATGTAACAACCCTAGTTGAATAAATGTTTAAGGTTTATTAAGTAAAAATTAATTAGGGGATTAATTGTCTTAACATGGTATTAATTAAACAAGATTGGTATAAAGATACTAATTAAATATTTATTAATTAATTAAAGGTTATAATTTTGATTAATTAATTAATTAATTAACT
>JASDQU010242459.1:100613-113682 GCA_032191745.1 Picea mariana | reverse complement strand
TGTCCAGTTTTGATGTTCAACCTATAGAACTCCTATGTGTACTCCTTAACTGTCATACCCTTCTGTCTCAGGTTCTACAACTTCCTGAACAGATTGATCTGATAATATTTTGGCATGAACTTAGCCTTCAACTTAGCTACCATTCTGTCCCAATTCTTTATCTTCTATTTTCCTTTGCTTCTCCTCTCAGCCTACAATTCATCCCACCATAGTGTTGCATGTCCTTTTAGCCTGGCGACAACATGCCTCACCCTTTTTTCCTCATCGACATCCTCATAGTCGAAATATTTTTCCATGGATCTTATCCAATCCAACAACTCTTAAACATCTAAATTTCCTTCATACATTGGGACCTTTATTTTGGATCTACCTCATAATCTAACAATTGCTCTCAGCAAGCATTCTTTGGCAACATTCTCACCTGTATCTTCTTCAACCTCTACTTCTTCACTCTCTGCATCACTGGCATCTCCAAAATCATGTGCCCTCCTCTACGCTACCTCCATTGCCTCTAATATTGCACGAAGTTCTCGCATCTCCCTTTCTACAACTCAATTGGCTAAGGGTGGCTCCCCTAGTCTCCTCGATGACATTGTGCCAATTTTCTGTCACACACATAGTACAACTTTGAGTTATTTTATCTCCTCTCCTTTGCCTGTTGTCTGCAAGCAAAAATTATGCTCTGATGCCACTTTATGCAGACCCCCCCTTCACCCTTTGGGGCTGCTGACCTCTCAGTCGAGGATCAATCAAGATACCGAGTCAGGTCGAATCTTTGGGTCTCTGCTAGACCCCAAAACCACTTATACAGGTCCTTTCCCCAAAGACGTAGGTCGTATGAGACCTGCGGGTCCTCTCCTAAGCGTTGTTCAATTTCCACACCGAACGAGCGCTAGCTCTTCTCTGGCTAAGCTCCTCCCTTCACATGATCGTGATTGTGACCACTCGCCTAACTCAAAAGGTGCTTCACGATTTCGCGTGTAGGGTCTTTGCATGCAAGCCGACCCCCAATTCTCTGATCTCAGAACTCCCGAAGTGGGGCCTAGCACGTACTAGCTCCTCCCTTAACCTTCGATGATGTGACCCCTTACTATGACCTGGGGCCAACCTCTTGAGTGCTTCACGGTTTTGCATTTTGCACCCCCAAAAGGTTTTGTTTGCTCGTCCTCTCGATTTTCAAAATTCAAAATCTGGGCTCCACTCACGTCAGGTCAACGATCCACAATCCATGTGATACGACGATCCTTCTTTCTCCTTCGCGTTTTAGGATTTCACGTTTCGCGAGGTTGAAAGATGGCTCGTGTCCCTTCTTTCGATATCCGAAACCTCGACTCTCTGCTTGCCTAAGATCAATGGTCTGAGACTTCCCACAATCCAATGGTTCAGATCTCCTTCGCGAACTCGGGACTTCATGAGGTTACTTACCCTGTGCACTTCCAAAGGGTTAAAGCTCGTGCACTTACCTCTAGATCCAATGACTGTTGATCCACACGCTTAGATCTAACAGTCCAGATCTAATCTCCCTTTGCACATTCTCCTGAGTGTCTGGGTGAGAGATTTGACGGTCAGATCTTTTCCTCTGCAGTTAATCCAATCACAGTTGTTGCTCCCCCTCCTGAGGTTTTGACTCTTCTGACTCAAAGTTTTCTAAGTATTCAAAGGTCTATACCATTGAACCTCCTGCAAGTTTGCCTCTCGGACCTCGACTACACTTTTAAAAAGTTCCATCCCTCCTGATCTTGGCCTTTCGTGAAGGTTTCGGCTTCCTGCGCACTCCTTGCATTTCAGGGATTTCGATAACTCAGATCCGAAGGATTTCTTGAAAAGAAATTCTTCTCGCCCTCTTGGCATTCTCCTTTTTTGGTTCTTTGAATTCTTGCAGAGTCTCTTCGACACTTAGTCAAATCTCAGATATCTACACTCCTTGTAGTAGATTCTTACGCAAGATTTGAGTTCTTGCAGATGACTGCACATGCCTTGTAGTAGTCACTTTGTACTCCTTGCAAAGGGAAAGTTCCATGTTATCTTTTTTGAGCTTCATGATCAAAACAAATCCCGTTAACGCACTCCTTGCATTCTATGTGCACACCTTGCACTGATTCGACAAAAGAGAAACAATTGAGACATATGATAACATTCACACTTCCATCTACTCGTAATGAAATTTAGCCATTGATGAAAACACAATAACAACAGAGAATTGCAAACAATGTACACACCATGCATTGGGTCAATTTTCCTTTGTTATCTTCATTCAAAAGTAAAATGGCTACAACTGCAATCACAAAAACAACTAAAATTCAGAAAATCTCCTCCTAACTTGCAACAACCTCATTTAGGCATACAAAACCTCTATTTATCTCAAAGGGTCCTTAGGGTTCCCCCCGACTACTTGTCTACTCCAAAACCTAACCTAACGACTATCTTAGTGCAGTCGCATTCCAAAGAAGGAGTGGAAACTCCCAATTCGCTCGCGATAGTTCAAGCGTTCTTCAGAAGATTTCCTGGTGCTGAGTTCATGCGTGCTTCAAAAGATTTCCCGGCGCTGAGTTCAGGCATGATTCAAAATATTCGTCGTAACTTTCAACGTTGAGATTCTGAAAAGATTCTTAGGCACTGAGTGGTCCTGCTCCGCGTGCTCACTAACGATGCTCCTGAATCAAGTACTCATGCCAAAGGAGGGCTATTCCATACTTGACAACTTGAGAAGTAGGGTAATACAACAAAATTGGTTTAAAGTTTAAAGCTCACTCACTCTTTTGATATGAAAAGGGAATCTATTTACGTAAGGCCCTTTGGTGAGGGTTCTCTATATTTAACTCTTAGTATCTAACAATTGATAATTCTTAAAACAAATATTGGGAATCTACCCACATGACTTGACAACATGTTGATTTTTTAACCACATCCCTCAACTAATTGTATTGTAATCTATCTAATAACAAAAAATAAAGGAAAATGTTTAGAGATCTTTTGTGTGTCCTAAGGTTTTGTCCAAGTTTTCACAAGCCCCTTTAGGGGAAACAATATAAAAATTTAGAATATTGACTAAGTAACATAAGGATAAATACCAAATAACCCTCCCTACTGAAATCAACGATAACTTAGTAGGTGTGATGGAGAGGAGACTAGACCATCGCCCAATCTTTGCCTCATATTGTTCCCTTGGACTCATGTTATGTTGGTATTTAGAAAATCAAAGTGGATCTAAAACTATAAAAAATACCAATTAATGAACCTATTTAGGAGTGGCACATAATCTCACAACTTGTTGTGTGCTTTTGAAAGATTTGTATGTAAACTAAGACTAGAAAATTATTGTAAAAGAAATCGATGCTAAATATTTTTTAGTTTTTTTGTGTGGTTGTTCCATTTTTTTATTTGTTTTCCCAGTTGGCTCCTCTTATTGAAATAAGTCTTTAGAAGGATGATCCTTGTTTCTTAGTTGAAGAAGAAAGGGAAATCCAT
The DNA here is from genome assembly GCA_032191745.1 of Picea mariana. Taxonomy (NCBI): domain Eukaryota; kingdom Viridiplantae; phylum Streptophyta; class Pinopsida; order Pinales; family Pinaceae; genus Picea; species Picea mariana. The sequence goes on along the minus strand of JASDQU010242459.1, from coordinate 110,214 downwards.
GTACCTATCTTGTAGGAGTTAGTGATTTTGAAGTTTATAAATGAAATTACACATGGAAAGTATGAAGTAAACTACTACCATATATCCAGGCCAACAATTATTAATGGCACTTTCATGCACATTAATGACCTTTGGTTGATAACAACTATTATGAAAATATAAAAGAGACTCTTATATGCACAAAATTAAAAAAAAAATACATAAAAACTAGCAAAGACTATTATTGTCTTGATTTTAACTAGCTAACCTAGACAAGGCCAGACCTACGTCTTTAGGACACCAATAATAATAAAATGAGGAAAAACACATGGGAAGATGCAAATAAAAAGAAATGAAGGTTGTTACCAAGCCAATCAATAAATAAGACGTTCTAGGTTCCATTTAGACCTTCCTAGATCCTTCTTACCACCAACTATTCTTGATGATTTCCCTTCCAACCACAAAACCTGCAATAAAAACACATAAAATATGCATGCTAGTTATTAACAAGAAGAAGTTGGCATTAGTTATGTAAATATCTTTGCTAAAGGAATTAGAGAGCTATTGTATTAAATTATGCATGCATCAAGATGAAATGGAATGCCCATACAAACACCCTTAATGATCACCATAGCTCCTCACACCATATTATTGCACCCTTCATTACAGAAAACAAGTTGCACACCTACATCATTAAGATTTCTTACTGATAGTAGGTTCCCTACCAAACTTGGAATGTGTAGAACTCCACTAATCCCCTCCACTCTGCCATCAAGGAATCTAATTAAGACTCTACAATGACCAACTATTCTAAGATGAGAATCATCATTGAAGTATACCTTCCCACCATCATATTCCTCATACACTTAAAAGCACTCTCAATGGGAAGTCATGTGGAAGAAAGATCCAAAGCCTATCAATTGTGCACTCTGACATGCATGGTTTTCTAAGGCCACAACAAAGGAATATCCACCATACTTCTGAGAATAGTTTTCAAACTTATCATAAAAAAATTCTTCTTATTCTCCTTTTTCTCTTCCTTATAGCCTCTTTTGAAATGCCCAACTTTGCCACAATTCCAACATCTTGCCTTGGAATTTCTAGAAGACTTAGAGCTCCCATGGGATTTGGATCTACCATTATCCCTCTTCTGGCATTTATCTTTTGATCTTTCACTAATCTATAAATTGTTGTGGATATTCCACTATAAAGTTCATCACAACAGATCTAATAAAATATTGAAATCTTTACTGTGAAGGTTAATTTCCTTTAGATCTCAGATTCTTTAATTACTGGTTTTCTGCTTAAAATGTATGAAATAGATAAAATGTGAAAAATAGAGAAAATAAATAAATACTCACATACCATCCAAAAATAAACACAAGATATAACTTGGGAAACCCAATATGGGAAAAACCCAACTAGAAGGTGAGGTTTCTCTGCTCTCTTTTCTACAAATGAAAGTACAAAGAAAGAGGCACTCTATGTAGAGTTTCCTTTGAAACTATGGCAAGTATGGATACTACATAAACTCTCCTCCTTTATTATTATCTCACAATACCACTCCCAGGTGCTATGATCAACTATGGAACAAATACAATGCTAAAGAATGGAACCCCTTCTCCACCTAGAGGCCCGGTATTTTACATTGCTTGATAGCCATCTAGGGGTAAGGTTTTGACTTCCTCAACCCTCAATTATGATAATGTTTTGGACCTTCTATAATCTTCTTTAAAGTCCATACGTGGCTAGCCCCATATGCATGAGTAATGGGGGTTGACATGGCATTCACTCGTACCATGGTGGTCAACATAGTAGGTCAACTTGTGGAAGGCATAACTTTTGCATATGAGCTCTGATTGACATTATTTTTGCACCGTCAAAAAGTTATCGATGTGTATAATAGTGTCACAAGATCCAAGGTAAATTTGGGAAGTTTTTGACCCCAAAAAATGTCATTTGATGCCTTGAAATGGCTCTGGAAGCTTTCAAACCCCAATTTTCCAAACTGGGACTTGCCATTAAACAACCGTACAAGCTAATTTCTCCATTTTTTTCCACTCTAGAAGCATCGAGGTAGATGAAAAATAATATAATGATCCAATTTGGATAATACCTCTCCATTTAGGGAGGCTTTTGGTCCCCAAAATATTTATTTAATGAGGTGAGGAAATTTTTCCTCTACCCTATCCTTGGAGTACCACTTTGCTTTTCCTAAAAGTTGTCCTTTCAACCCAATCTACCAAAGGTCATGCTACCCCTATATTGTAGTTTTGGACTGTGACTTATGAAAAACTATGTACTCTACCAACTCTACCTCATCATTTGGTGCTAACTCCTCTATGGAAGGTAGGACCTGCTCCTCCTCCTAATCCACCATGGAAGGCTCGTAGAGTTTGAGATTCTCCACATTCACTATTGAGAAAATGTGCATGTATGGGGATAGATTGAGTCTGTAGACATTATCTCCTACCTTCTCTAATATATTGAAAGGTCCATATCATAGAGCCTTAATATTCTTACCAGGACCCTATAGTATTTCCTTGTTCAGTTGTAACCAAACTCTATTTCTCAATTTGAATGACTTCTTGGTTTTGTGTTGAGCATTCCTAGCCTTGCATTTTTCCTGTGACTTCTTCAAATTCTCCTGTACTTGAAAATGGATTTTCCTAATATTATCAACATTTTTTTCTTATCTCAATGCATCTCCTATGTGATCCTCCCTCACTCCTCCTTGTTGTCCATATACGACATCCAAGGGTGAAGGTCGTAGATACCCAAAGCAAGTTTCAAAAGATGACTTACCAGTCGAAGTGTATATTGATCTATTATAAGAGTGTTGTATTTAGATCATGTTTTCATCCCAGGTCTTTGAATGCTTATGATTGTAACCCTTCAAAAGATGCACCAAATTCATGTTGACTACTTCTATCTACCCATATGTTTATGGATGGAATGTTGTATATATCTTCAAATTAGTGTTTGTATTCTCCCACAGTGTAGCCCAAAATGTACTAAGAAATCTGGTATCCATGTCTGAGATGATGCTCCTTGGTATCCCAAAGTGCACCTAGACCTATTCAAATAACATGTTTGTTTCTTCTTTTACTTTGATAGTATTTTTATAAGGCATGAGAATGCACATCTTGCTAAACTTGTCAACTACCACAAATATATAGTCACGTCCCTTCTTGGTTGTTGGTAAATCTCCCACAAAATCCATGGAAATTCTTACCCAAGGTCGAGTGGGTATAGGTAATGGATGGTATAGACCTTGCTTCATGTTACTGGGCTTGTTGCTACAACAAAGTACACATCCTCTAATATACCATGCTACATATTCTTTCATTTTGGGCCAATACACATACCTATGTAAATTGACAATTGTCTTCCCAACACCAAAATGTCCTGCAACCTTGGAGGTGTGAGCCTCTTCGATAAGTGCAATCGTTCACCTTTAGGGATATGGAGCTTTTCAATCTTGTAGAGTAACCTATTTTGGAAATTATAGTCATCCTTTCCATCAACTTATTTTATATGAATTTGGCCTTGTAGCTATTGAAACACCTCCTTGAAGTCCTCACCTTGTATGTATGCCTCTTTATATACATCATGGGTAAAAGGTTCTGTTATCCCCCACTTTAGGGATAACTGAGGAGATGATGTCTCGAGGCCCACAGGTCCTATACATGGAGTACCGAGAGACAGATCAACTTGATCATGTCCCTGGAGGGCCCATCCTTTATTTTCTTCAGCGCCTCCACCTTGTCAGCAACAACATCATCCATCACCTCAGCTTGGTCCTGTAGCAGAGATGGATCTTGCTCCATGAGTTAATGATTCTGGGTATCATGGTATGTGTCACTCTGATCCTCAAAACCTTTGAATATGTTCATTTAGTTCTTTTTGTTTTTAACGGGTGCTTGGATCTTACACTTATCCACTTGACCATGTTTGGGGGGAATGGCAGGATGCCCTAGTAAGCTTGAGCCCATAGGTTTTGAGTTTCCACTAGGGGGATTCATGAAAAATCATCGTTCGCTCCCATCATACTTACCACTTTCCATCTTATTCCCGCTCATCCATCCCATTACACTAGGCCGGGCATTAGGTTGGCCAATTCATACCAATTCTGTAGCAAGAGTGAATGAAGAAGAACCCAAGGAAAGAGTGTAAGAGTGAACCCTGAAACATCCCAAATATGGGTTTATATATTTACTTGGAAATCAAGAATCACATGGACTTCCCCCCAAGAAGGTCATGTAACCACTTTTCTCAATTAAAACCAAGATGGGTAAATAAAATATAATGAAAATACTTATCCCCTTTAGCCCCCTCTCTCGTGGAATCATAGCCCCCTATCTCTTGTCCTTGTCCGTCTTGCAGCCAACGTTGTATTTTATTAATATATATAGAATGATTAAATTTCCCAGGTACTCTGGCCCCTTTTCAACTTTACCAGCTCACCAACCTAAATCACATTTACATAATGCATTCTAGTTCAATATAGGGATTTAAACTGGGGTGTTACAAGTAGAGAGTACCCCATTCAGTTTTGAGGGAGGTGATTATTCCCTTGTCTTTTCATTTGCACTTAAGGGATCTTAAAACCAATTTGGTACAAGAAATACCCAAGAAAATAAAGAGCCTAGGACTCTCTTAAGGAGTTTAGTTAAGTTATCCAAGTAGAGTGGTACTCATGCCAAAGGAGGGCTAGTCCATACTTGACAACTTGAGAAGTAGGGTAATAAAACAAAATTGGTTCAAAGTATAAAGTTCACTGACTCTTTTGATATGAAATGGAATATATTTACGTAAGGTCCTTTGGTGAGGGTTCTCTATATTTGACTCTTAGTATCTAAGAATTGATAATTCTTGAAACAAATATTGGGAAACTATCCACATGGCTTGACAACATGTTGATTTTTTAACCACGTCCCTCAGTTAATTATATTGTAATCTATCTAATAACAAAAAATAAAGGAAAATGTTTAGAGATCTTTTGTGTGTCCTAAGGTTTTGTCCAAGTTTGCACAAGCCCCTTTAGGGGCAAAAATATACAAATTTAGAATATTGACTAAGTAACATAAGGATAAATACCATATAACCCTCCCTACTGAAACCAACGATAACTTAGTAGGTGTGAAGGAGAGGAGACTAGACCATCACCCAATCTTTTCCTCATATTGTTTCCTTTGACTCGTGTTATGTTCATATTTAGAAAATGAAAGTGGATCTAAAACTATAAAAAATACCAATTAATGAACCTATTTAGGAGTGGCACATAATCTCACAACTTGTTGTGTGATTTTGGAAGAATTGTATGTAAACTAAAACTAGAAAATTATTGTAAAAGAAATCGATGCGAAATCAATGCAATACCTTCTTTAGCCAATTGATAAATCTCAAGCAAAAGGGTTCAATTACAGAGCACATTAAGAACTTCCAAAGATTGAATATAAAGGTAACAGATATTCTAGATGAGCACTTGATTGATGTATTCATATAACCTTTAAAGGATAACATTCAACATGAGGTTCACCTTTGGGAACCCAAATCATTGGAGAATGCATTTAGGGTGGCAAGAAATGTTGATAGTAAAAATATGGCTATGGCTACTAGAAGGACCAATCCTAATATCTATCAAGAGAATAATGTTCCTTCTTCTAAAACACCTCAACCTACAAGGTTGACACCTCAGCAATTGGAGGAAAGAAAAGCAAAAGGTTTATGCCTTAATTGTGACAGCAAGTACAGTAAGGGACATAAGTGTGGTGAGCATAAATTATTCTACATATATTGTGAAGAGGAAGAAGAACAAGCACAAGAACAAGAACCATCTCAAGATGAAAACGTAGAAGCGATTTCTTCTGAAGAGTTGAATCCCACGATATCGTGTAATGCATTGGATGGAATTAGTACTCCTCAAACCCTCAAGATCGAAGGATATATCAAAAATAAAAAGGTAATATCCTAATTGATTCTGGTAGTACTCATAATTTCATTCACTATAAATTAGCCAAAGCTCTCAATTACTTTGTATATCCTTTGCCAGAGTTTCAAGCAATGATTGCAGATGGAGGAACTATCAATTGCTCAGGAAAATGCAATAAGATCAATCTTACTATGGGGGAATATGTAATGAATAGTCCAAGGATTTCTATACCCATGGGTGGTGTTGATGTTGTACTAGGAATCCAATGGTTATAATCATTAGGAACATTGGCTTTTAATTTTCAAGAACTTTTCATGAAATTTTCATTGGAAGGAAAAGAAATTGAGTTAAGAGGTATCATAGGGAAACCCGATAAGGTGATAAGCTCTAATGGCATGACAAAATTATTGAAAAAAGGGGCATCAAGGTGTTATTGCACAACTATGCTCACTAGATGTTCAAACATCTAAGCCATCTATTCCCCTTGATCTCCAAGGGATCATTGATAAGCATTCCAAAGTATTTGAAGATATTCCCAAAGGTCTTCCACCCAATCAAAATCATGATCACGATATTCACCTAATTCCTGGGAGTGTTCCTACTAACATCTAGCTGTACAGATACCCTTATGCCCAGAAGAGTGAAATTGAGCGTATGGTTGAAGAAATGTTAGAGGTTGGCATTATTAGACCTAGCCAAAGTTCTTACTTTGCACTGGTGGTAATGGTATTCAAGAAAGATTGCTCATGACATATGTGTCCAGATTATAGAGAACTCAACAAGATCACTATTAAAGATAAGTTTCCCATTCTTGTCATTGATGAATTGTTAGATGAACTACATGGAGCAATCTATTTCACAAAGTTGGATATTTGTTCAGGGTATCATCAGATTAGAATGAAGGAAGAAGATATCCTAAAAACCGCATTCCGAACTCATGAAGGCCATTATGAATTTTTGGTCATGTCTTTTAGCCTTACAAATGCACCTTTCACATTCCACAGGTTGATGAATTCCATTTTCAATCCCTTCCTTCGAAAATTTTTGTTAGTAACTTTAGATGATATACTAATATATAGAAAGTCTTGGGAGGATCCTGTGCGACATGTTGACAAGATGCTACAACTACTAAAGGAGAAACAACTATATGCCAAATCATCCAAATGTTTCTTTGGGGTGAAGGAGGTATAGTATTTGGGTCATATTGTATCTCATGAAGGTGTCAAGGTAGACCCTAACAAGATTAAGGCCATGATGGACTGGCCGATTCCCAAAACATTGAAGAATATTAGAGGATTTTTGGGTTTGACAGGTTAATACCACAAGTTTGTTCATAACTATGGGAGAATGGCAGCACCTTTAACGACACTAACTAAAAAGGATGCATTTTCATGGACTCCGGAGGCAACTAAATCTTTTGAACAACTTAAAGAGGTGATGTGTAAAGCTCATGTCTTGACCACACCAAACTTCACAAAAACCTTTATTGTGGAATGTGATGCCTCGGGAAATGGCATTGGTGTTTTCCTAATGCAAGAAGGAAGGCCCCTGGATTTTGAAAGTCGACCACTCAAGGGAAAGGACTTACACAAACCCATTTATGAAAAGGAAACGATGGCAATACTACTGCATTGAGGAAATGACGCCCTTACCTAATAGGTAGGAACTTCAAGGTCAAAACTGATCATGATAGCCTTAAATACTTTTTGGAATAAAGACTATCTTCAGAAGAACAACAAAAATGGGTGACCAAGATATTGGTTTATGATTTTGAAATCATCTATAAAAAAAGGAAGCAAAATGGTGTGGCAGATGCACTCTCAAGAAATGATGAATATGTTGAGGCCTTTCTCTGTGTTATCTTGATCATCCAACTTGATTGGATAATAGAAGCAAGGGATGAATGGAAGAATGAAAAAAATGTGTGGACTCACATTCAAAGGTTGCAGCAGGATTCCAGTGCATTAGATACATTTACATGCAAAAATGATTCACTATGGTACAAAGATCGCTTATATTTATGTAATAACTCCCAACTCAAACAAAAGGTACTATTGGAATTGCACACCTCTCCGGTAGGAGGGCACTCGGGATTTTTGACAATCTACCATTGTGAGGGTTGTGCATACAATGTAATATACCATATATAAAAAATATGCAGAATAGAAATAAAATGCTAGAAATGGCAGAATCATAACAATATAACCAGAACAATCACCACATTAACATTGAAATGATATAAGAATAAAAAAAAAAATAACACTTTGATTCTGAGAGCAATGTTCACGGGCCTCTTTGAGGGGGAAACCTCCAGTCGAGAAAATCTCTATTACAATAATATCCAAGTTAGGGTTCTCATACCCTCGACTCCTATTTATACTAAATATGTCTATCAAAAGAAGCATCTAGATGAAGATCCTACTAGAAGCAGAAGATTCTATTAGGTCTTCTTACATTCGACTTATTCTATTTTATTGCAAGGCCTTATTAATATTTACCTTTATTACATACGAATATATTGTTCTACCTATGTGCAAGTTAGGACCCTAACATGTCCTCCCCCTTAAAAACAACCTTGTCCTCAAGGCTTGAGATGTGGAAATTGCTGCAAAATGGTAGATGGTTCCCAGTGGCATCTGCTGGAGTTGTATCCTTCCACTGGACTAACACTTCCTTGATGGTTCTCTGATGCAGGCGACACTCACGCTGGTCCAAAACTGCTTGTGGTTGTAGCCAAATGGATCCTTCTTCGGCTAACTCGGGAAGGTTGGTTTGAATTTGTCACTTAGTTCCAATCACCTTCTTTAAGTATGAAACATGAAAAACAAGATGTACCTTCGAATGACTGGGCAAAGCTAACTGATAGGCCACCTGTCCCACATGCTTGAGAATGGTATAAGGACCATAAAATTTGGGCGCTAGCTTCTAACAATGCTCATCCTTGAGGGAATTTTTTTTGTAAGGTTGCAGTCGAAGAAACACATTATCCCCTTCTACAAATTGACATTCAGAGCGACCTTGATCTGCTTGTTTCTTCATGTGATTCTATGCCATGACCAAATTCTCTTTTAGGGTATGGAGAATAGCCTCTCGAACTGTAAGCATTTGATCAACCGCCTGGACCTTCGAGACACCAGGTAAGTATGAGAGAACTAAAGGTGGATTTTGTGCATATACCGCTTCAAAAGGAGTCATGCGTGTAGCTGTATGGTATGAAGTGTTGTACCACCATTCAACTAGGGGTAACCATTGAGCCCACTGATTTTTCTTTTTCGAGGAAAAACACCTGAAATATGTTTCCAAACACTTGTTGACAACTTTCGTTTGACCATCAGTATGGGGATGATAAGTTGTGCTGAGATGCACTTGGGTGCCTTGTAGCTTGAACATTTCTTGCCAAAAATTGCTAGTGAAAGATGGGTCGCGATCAGAAACAATAGAATGCGGCATGCCATGAAGATTGAAGACCTGATCCATGAAAAGTTGAGCCACCGTGGATGTTGTAAATGGGTGTTGAAGAGCACAGAAATGAGCATACTTGGAAAGGCGATCAACAACCACCATGATGAATGATTTATTTCCCGATTTGGGTAAGCCTGTAATAAAATCCATAGATATATCCCTCCAAATAGCAGGTGGAATAAAAAACAGTTGTAGTGTGCCCGAAGATTTGACTGTTTTTACCTT
>JASDQU010242459.1:77028-92661 GCA_032191745.1 Picea mariana | reverse complement strand
ATTGTTTAAATTAAAAAAAAAGAGTTACGTACACAGAAAGGGATAAGATATTAATTCAAAGGGGTAAAACATTAAATATAGGATAAAATAATAAATAAAGGGGATAAGGGGCATTAACGACAAAAGGATAAGATAAGGTAATAAATGGGTTAGGTAGGGAAGTAAATGAGGGGGAAGTCAGTGAAGGAGGAATATGGAGGGGAAGGAATTTTATGAGAGGGCATTCTACGGGAGATGGGGGATTGATTTTGGGGCTCTCTTGGATTTGCAGAGAAGAGTTGATTTTTGGAGTGGGATTGGATCAGTACAGGCATCTGTTTGCTGGAGGTTTTGGGCACGGGGGCCAGGCTATCCATATGATATCCTGGAGCTAGGAAGTTGCCCTATTTGGCAGGGTGGAACAAGGTTTTGGGCAGTGTTTACACAGTGCAGCAGCGGTCAACAAGGAAAGCGAACAAACGAAGGGTTAGCATCAGACCCAGGTATTTAAAATTGTGTATTGTTTTATTTTGCTATAAAATTTTATTAATTGTGGATAAATATATATGCGAATGTGCTCAATTAAAGGATTTTTTTCTGAATTTTACTAATATGCTCAATATAGAGTAATTATTGAACTTTATTGTTATGTTAGTAGAATCAATGGATGTTAAATAATATGGCTACTGCATTTATATTTAGAACCTAATCAATTTGTATGGTATCGATGGCTTTGTTCTCACAAATCACTCATCACTTGGACAATTTTCATGGAAGAAATGATAGCACACTATGAAAATACAAGAAGAAATATCTTCTTTAGCCAATTGATAAATCTCAAGCAAAAAGGTCCAGTTACCGAGCACATTGAGAACTTCCAAAGATTGAATATAAAGGTAACCTATATTCCATATGAGAACTTGATTGATGTATTCATAGGAACTTTAAAGGATAACATTCAACATGAGGTTAGCCTTTGGGAACCCAAATCATTGGAGAATTCATTTAAGGTGGCAAGAAATGTTGAAAGTAAAAATATGGCTATGGATACTAGAAGGACCAATCCTAACATCTATAGAGAGAACAATACTCCTTCTTCTAAAACACCTCAACCTACAAGGCTGACACCTCAACAATTGGAGGAAAGAAAAGAAAAAGTTTTATGCTTTAATTGTGATAGCAAGTACAGTAAGGGACATAAGTGTGGTGAGAGTAAATTATTCTACATAGATTGTGAAGAGGAAGAAGCACAAGAACAAGAACCATCTCAAGATGAAAACGTAGAAGAAATTTCGTCTGAAGAGTTGACTCCCATGATATCATGTAATGAATTGCCTAGAATTAACACTCCTCAAACCCTCAAGATCGAAGGATACATCAAAAAGAAAAAGGTAATAGTCCTAATTGATTCTGGCAGTACTCATAATTTCATTCACTATAAATTAGCCAAAGATCTCAATTGCTTTGTATATCCAGCACAAGAGTTTCAAGTAATGATTGCAGATGGAGGAACTATCAATTGCTCAGGAAAATGCAATAAGATCAATCTTACTATGGGGGAATATGTAATGAATAGTCCAATGATTGCTATACCCATGGGTCGTGCAAATGTTGTATTAGGAATCTAATGGTTACAATCATTAGGAACAATGGATTTTAATTTTCAAGAACTTTTCATGAAATTTTCATTGGAAGGAAAAGAAATTGAGTTAAGAGGTATCAAAGGGAAACCCAGTAAGGTGACGAGATCTAATGGCATGACAAAATTATTTTAAAAAGGGCATCAAGGCGTTATTGCACAACTATGCTCACTAGATGTTCAAACATCTAAGCCACCTATTCCTCAAGATCTCCAAAGGATCATTAATAAGAATTCCAAAGTATTTGAAGATATTCCCAAAGGTCTTCCACCCACTCGAAATCATGATCATGAAATTCACCTAATTCCTGGGAGTGTTCCTCCTAACATCAGGCCATATAGATACCCTTACACCCAGAAGAGTGAAATTGAGCGCATGGTTGAAGAAATGTTAGAGGCTGGCATTATTAGACCTAGACAAAGTTCTTACTCTGCACCAATGGTAATGGTATTCAAGAAAGATAACTCATGGCGTATGTGTCCAGAATATAGAGAGATCAACAAGATCACTATTAAAGATAAGTTTCCCATTCCCGTCATTGATGAATTGTTAGATGAACTACATGGAGCAATCTATTTCACAAAATTGGATCTTCGTTTGGGGTATCATCAGATCAGAATGAAGGAAGAAGATATCCCAAAAACAACATTCCGAACTCATGAAGTCCATTATGAATTTTTGGTCATGCCTTTTGGCCTTACAAATGCACCTTCCACATTCCAAGGGTTGATGAATTCCATTTTCAAGCTCTTCCTTCGAAAATTTGTTTTAGTATTTTTTGATGATATACTAATCTATAGAAAGACTTGGGAGGATCATGTGTGACATGTTGACAAGGTGCTACAACTACTAAAGAAGCAACAACTATATGCCAAACCATCCAAATGTTTCTTTGGAGTAAAGGAGGTAGAATATTTGGGTCATATTGTATCTCATGAAGGTGTCAAGGTAAAACCTAACAATATTAAGGCCATGATGGACTAGCCGATTCCCAAAACATAGAATAATCTTAGAGGATTTTTGGGTTTCACAGGTTACTACCACAAGTTTGTTATAAACTATGGAAGAATAACAACACCTTTAACGACACTAACTAAGAAGGATGCATTTTCATGGACTCCAGAGGCAACTAAAGCTTTTGAACAACTTAAAGAGGTGATGTGTAAAGCTCCTGTCTTGACCACTCCAAACTTCACAAAAACCTTTATTGTGGAATGTGATGCCTCGGGAAATGGAATTGGTGTTGTCCTAATGCAAGAAGGAAGTCCCTTGGCTTTTGAAAGTCGACCACTCAAGGGAAAGGACTTACACAAACCCATTTAAGAGAAATAAATGATGGAAATACTACATGCATTTAATAAATGGCATCCTTACCTAATAGGTTGGAATTTAAAGGTCAAAACAGATCATGATAGTCTTAAATACTTCTTTTAACAAAGACTATCTTCAAAAGAACAAAAAAAATGGGTAACCAAGAAATTGGGTTATGATTTTGAAATTGTCTATAAAAAGGGGAAGCAAAATGTTGTGGCAGATGCACTCTCAAGAAAGGATGAAGATGTTGAGGCCTTTATCTATGCTATCTTGATCATCGAACCTGATTGGATAATAGAAGCAAGGGATGAATGGAATAATGACGAAAAAGTGTGGACTCTCATTCAAAGTTTGCAACAGCATTCCAGTGCATCATATACATTTACATGGAAAAATGATTCACTATGGTACAAAGATCGCTTATATTTATGTAATAACTCCCAACTCAAACAAAAGGTACTATTGGAATTGCACACCTCTCCGGTAGGAGGGAACTCGGGATTTTTGAAAACCTACCATAGAGTCAAGAAGGAGTTTTTTTGGGATGGCCTTAAAACTGATGTTCAAAGGTTTGTGGCAGAATGTTTGGTTTTCCAAAAAAATAAGGTGGAAACAATTAATACCCTAGGTATTTTACAACCATTATGCATCCCAAGTCAGCGTTGGGAGGAGGTTTTCATGGATTTCATTACAGGGTTACAAAGTCTGAAGGAAAGAGTGTCATCATGGTGATTGTTGATAGAATGACCATGTACACACACTTTTGTGCACTCTCTCATCCCTTGAAATCTAGTATAGTTTCCATCGCATTCATGGAGACAGTTCAAAAGCTACATGGCAGCCCAAAGATTATTGTAAGTGACAGAGATCCCATCTTCACTAGAAATTTTTGGACAGAATTTTTTTTTTGTTTGGGTACTCAATTGGCTTAGAGCTCATCCTATCATCCTAAATCTGATGGACAAACTGAGATACTGAAAAAATGTCTGGAAGGATACCTTCGTTTCTTTGTCCCTGATAAACAAACACAATGGTTCAAATGGTTACCCTTGGCAGAATGATGGTATAACACTTCCTTTCATACTGCAACAAAAATGACACCATTTATGGAACTTTATGGATAACACCCTCCTTCCATCACTTCTTCTATAAAAGAAAAATCTAAGGTTCAAGCAGTGGAAGATCACATCAAGAATCAACAACAAGTTCTCCAAATCTTAAAGGACAACCTTGACCATGGCATAGAATCACATGAAACAACAAGCAGATCAACATCTTAGTGAAAGAAGTTTTGAAGTAGGGGATTGGGTGTTTTTAAGAATACAACCATACAAACAGATGTCCCTCAAGCAAGACAAGAAGGATAATAACTTATCACCAAAGTGCTATGGACCTTATAAGGTGTTGCAAAAGATTGGTACTATGGCATACAAATTGGTGTTGCCTAAATCTTCACGAGTACACCCAATTTTCCATGTTTCATGCTTAAAGAAGGTTATAGGTGACAAGATACTAGTTCAAACTATATTTCTAGAAATTGAAGAGGAAGGAAAAATCATATTGGATCCTGAAGCCATCACTGACACAAGAATTCACCGACTAAGGAATAGATCCATTTTGGAGTATCTCATTAAATGGACGAAACTACCAGTTGAAGATTCCACCTGGGAAGATGAGTCTTTTATATAGAAGCATCCAAAGTTACTCAAGCATTGTGGACAACACTTGTCTCAAGGGGAGGGTCATGTTAAGCCATAATATTGGATCATTACCCCTTAACTGGGGCATATTATATTAGTAATGTTATTTTATTTATGTCGTCTTTAGACCATTAGTTGTAATTATACCTCCTAGTCTCCTATATATACCAAGGAGACATTTTCATTTTGAATCATCTTGTACTTGAACAATTAAGTGGGGTAAAAGGATTTTTCCCCCTCGAAGAGGCTTATTATCTGAAATTATCTCTTTCTCAAGGCGTTGAGTACTTTTTCTGAGGATTTTCTATGTTATATTGATATTTGGTTCTTAACAAATTCCAAACATAAACAAGTATTCACTACATGAATGGAGTATCAAATAAGATCAATTCCAAACATATACTCTAAATCAAATAATGGAAGAGAACAAACAATAATGAGGGAAAGCATTAACGGGAAAAACACACTCAGAACAACACCGTAATGAATCCCTGCTTCACGAAAGCCTTGTACTTCTACATAAACTCATAAGAAATGTTCAGGAAAATATTACACAGTCCAATAGCTTCCCTGACTGAAATTACAACCCTCTTTATATAAAAATGACCCCTTTATATAGAAAAATAATTCCACATTTGGTTGTTACGGTCGAACTACCACCTCCTAGAATCATGGATCCAGTTTCATTGAAAGAAAACAATAACTTCAACGGATTTACTAAAAATAGAAAACCCGACTTTGGCAAATCATAATCGTAAATAAAATATTATTTACAATCATTGGTCATGATAAAAATTCAACCATATGGTCGTGACAAGTCATCATGTTCATTTCTGGACACTCTATCACCCGTCCACAACAAGTTTGTTGCACAACAATAACCTACAACAAAAAACATAGCAAATTGCATAGCAAACTGGGAAAATAAGCTTTAAATATGACATCATATATCACGAATAAACAACTATTTTTAAAACCTGAGAGATTTTTTGTAGGTAATATTGTTATAAATAAAAACCTCTGTTGGTTGCATACAATTCATCTCTAGTAGGCAGGAATACGTGTCATAAAAACATGTCTCAAACAAGAAATCATGAAAACTGAAAAATAGGGCTCAAATATTCCTTCGAATCTCCCAATCAGTAACATCTTTTGAAAATATGAGAGAGGTTTCTATTATTTGGTTTTTCCTCGACAAAAAAATCTTGGGGATTTTCAAAATTCCTCTTCAGTTGGTCATAAACAGATCTTGAAGTTTACCACTAAACCAGTCATTTACACAGTGCGCCCTGTAGCCTATGCATAGGAAAATCCTCTACATGATGTCGTCTTATGCGTGAAAACATCCTCTGCATGTAAAAATATTCTGCGCAACAACGTATTTTGCATGATGACAACTTTTGTGCGACAACATCCTCTGCACAACAACATCCTTTGCGTGATGACATCTTCTGCACGAAGGCATCTTCTGCATGACAACATCCTTTTCACGCTGACATCCTTTTCACAAAAACATCCTCTGCATGAAAAAATATTATTCTTGATGACATCTTCTATGCGACGACATCTTCTGCATGACGACATCCTCTATGCGAGAGCATCCTCTATATGATAGCATCCTCTACGCAACATCATCTTCTGCATGACGACATCTTTTGTGCGACAACATCCTCTGTGTGACAACATCCTTTGCATGACATCATCCTCTACACGGAGACATATTCTACATGACAACATCCTTTGCGCAACAACATCCTTTGCACGACAAAATCCTCTGTGCGACAAGATCCTCTGTGCAACGTGCAACAAGTGAAAACAACAAAAGCCTTTGTGCAACGAACTTGCACAATGAGTATTCTTATAAAGTTTGCATCGATACCAATGACATGGGGTGTCATAATTGTTCCTTTTCTAACCTTATGAAAGGTGATGATGAACCATAATACCTTTTGACATGATATTCACCCTAACATATGACTCATCTAGGAATGCCATGATTTTCCCAAGATCATGTCATGACTTTGAAAACTTTGGACAAACCTCTAACTCTAGATACGAAAATCATGGTGCTAAAACTATGATCCCAAAATAAATATTTTCTTATTGTGTGTGTTCTAGAGGTAGAATTGTGTGTATCCCTATTCTTGGCTTCAATATGACAAGAAAATTGCACAGCTTCCATAACAATTTTTAGGATGTTTGAAGAAAATATCATCTTTAATGTATTATTTTAATCCACTCATGTAATCTTCCAATAGATGTTAATAACGTATATTATCCACCCTGGTGTTCAATGCCTGAAATGGTGAATTATAATATTCAATATCACCTACGTGTTTGATTCTTTTCAATTGAGTAGAGTAGTCTTGTTCCCAATCTTGTCTATATTGTGCTTCCAAGTCTCTTGTAAATAAACTCCAAGTGTAATGATAATAATGGGGATTTATTTTAAATACCCATTGATACCATTGATAGGGTTTTGTCCCAATGTACAAGTTTTCTAAGGAAATCCTTTTCTTGTTCTCCATAATATTATGCAATTCAAAGTATTTATGTATTTTGTTCAACTGTGTAAAGACCTTTGTTCCATCAAATTTATTTAATTCAAAATTGGGAAAGTTTATTCCCTTAGAAACACCTCGATAATTAACTCCACTATTAGCCCATGCGGGTGTAGATGGATTGGCAAGTGTCGTGTAAATGGAAGGAAATTTGTAAAATGAAGTCTCATGTTCGATTCTCACCTGGATTTACTTGTGCACCATTCTTGTGGGCTGGGTGGTTTCACCTGGGGTTATAATGGTAGCCGACAGGGATCAACCCCATGTCACACAAGTACGAGAACCACCAGTTTCCGATTCCCCCAGTATGAAAATAAAAATAAAAATAAATAACTCCACTATTAGAGTTAAATCCCCTTGAAAATGTTTATTACAAGAAGCTTTTTTAGAATTAATAATACCTATATTTTCATGGGTCCCTTCTATCACATTGTTTCTTTTAATAAGTCTCACATCTAAGGTTTGTATGTGATGGGCCTCAACATTGTATATCTAGAAGGCCCGTCATAGATACATTTTGACCACAATACACCTAATAATTTTCTTTAATTGACCATGTTTAATAGTATCATGGGTATATTTGTATGTTTTCTAAATAAATAGTTTTGAAGAGGGAATTTAATGAGTAATGGTACCTTTTCTTATCTAATATTCATGGTTAAATATGTGTGTAGAACCAATCAAGCAGGTTGAACTTCCCATGAGAACAGGGAGGTCCCAAGAATCAAGGTCCTTTTCCCCCACCTACCTACAAATGTGATGCTAGTATTTTTATGAATACTCTTTGCAGATTGAAGCTCAAAAATATGAAGATATTGAAGAAGGATGTGCCACACCCCCCCCCCCCCTTATTTCCTCATTGATCCAAGGATAAAAATTGAGTTCTAAATTGTATAAATAGGCCTATAATGTAGAGAGAAAGGGGAAGAAACTTAGATATCTTAATATTGGATTATAGTTTTTGTTGAAGAAGACTTTTTTAGACATAAAGCTTTTCTCTCTAATGTAACAACTGACATTGGTTAATAATTATTCTTTTGTTTCCATATTATTAGAGTTTTTAGAGGTTCCTTGTGTTTCTTGGATATCTCCCACTCAAGAGGGATCAAGGACCTTATTGAATCATTTTCTTTATTTTTCATGTTAGTGTGTTGTATTTAAATTTATTGATTTTTCTTAGAAGATTAGATAGTCATGCACAACAATATCTAGCTCTAGTTCAGATTGCTAACAATCTGTAAGTTTCAATGAGTTTTAATTTAGAATTGGTTGAAAGTCCATTGGGGTGTTCAAGGACATATTTTCAGGGAGAATAACCTTACTCACATTTCCTTTAATATTAATATAGCTTTGTCAATGGTTTAGAAAGTTTTAACAAGCTCTTTTGGACTCTTTTCATTATCATGTAGAATTTCCCTACAGGACTTTTACATTTCCTCTAGAACCATCACAGTTCCTATAAAAACTTCTTGTAGGATAGTTTAACTAAAGCTTCTTTCATTTCTTATCTATATTTTCATGAAGTTATAATTTGTTAATAAAATAAAAACATGGCTTCATATTGGCTAAAGGGTTAGATTTAATTAGGTTCATTTCTTCCATGAAAAATTTCAACGTCTTCCATGCAATCTCCTTTCATGCAACAAAATAGTTTAATTGTTTTTCAATTAGTTTAGTTTCTTCTTACAACTCAATGTGTTTCTTTTCATGGACTTAGATTAAAGTTATTTATTGCATACAACCTAGATACTTTTCAAATTGATGTGATTCCATTCATGTAGTAGCTTAAATTTTTTCATGCAATTCATATCTATTGCACAAGTTATAATCAAATCTCATGCATTAAGTCCCCTGACCAGTTTCACACCTAGGTTGTTTTCAGTGCACTCTGCATAAACTTTCCAGAACACCTATAAGTTTTATATGAGCCCTAGTTTGAAAACTAAAGTAACAAGATAAGGAATCAATAGCATTATTACTACTATTCCAAGGCCCACCACTTTTTGGCATTGTTGTCAGGATAAAATACTTCACACCATTTAATTTTTTTTTTTTTTTCAGTGACTTGGAGGAGTATAAATGGTAAGACATAAGGCAAACCTCTCTATATATTTTTTGTGATGTAAAATCCCAAGTGCATTCACTTCGAGTGAGTATGTGAAAATCCTTCTCATGTTCTTTGCATTTTATAATTATATGAAAAAAGAAAAAAATAGATTTTTTCCTTTATGCTCATGAATGACTCAATATAGAGATAAGAAAGGAAATGTTTTACCCAAAACCCCCACCCAAAAAATAGGTCCATGTGACCCAGAAGTTGGTCATGAGACACTTGAAAGTTTATTGGAAAGATAAGCTAGATAATTTGAAAGTATATAAGGAGAAGGTCAATCTCCATCCCCTCATACCATTTCTGGTGAAGAAGAGATTGTAGAAATTTTTGAATTTCCTGTATGGGAAACCAATGGAGAAACTAAAATGAAAAATATTTATCCTTCTGCCTTACCTCATTTCCATAGTATTGTTTTAGAATATCCTAACACATTTTTGCTTGAGTTTATATTTATATTTAGGAATTATGATTATACTACAGATGAATAAAAACTCAAACTCTTTCCCTCTACTATGAAGGATTCAACTCTAAGATGGTTCATGAGCCTTAAAGAAAATAACATCACAAGATGGGACCAAATGAAGAATACATTTACTGAAAATTACAGGGAATATTGAAGAGAAAGGAATACAAGAGATGAGATATTTATAATGACTGAAGGACCTGATCGATATTTATAATAATTTTAAGAGATATTTCAGCTAAGCTATAAAAGATCTCACAACTGTACTTTGGATAAGGATTCACTT
Source organism: Picea mariana (assembly GCA_032191745.1). NCBI lineage: Eukaryota > Viridiplantae > Streptophyta > Pinopsida > Pinales > Pinaceae > Picea > Picea mariana. The sequence goes on along the minus strand of JASDQU010242459.1, from coordinate 82,605 downwards.
AAGCTTTTCTGGCTCAGAAGAGTAAGAGAATATATCATGGAAACATTGAATCTCTTATCAAACAAAGATATCTGCCAGATGGATTATTATTATATCAATCAAATCTTCCATAATCATTCTAGATCCTCAAGGAAGAAAGGTAGAAATGGTAAAGGAATGGTATCACAATCTTCTAACCATGCAATTCTTATAAACAATGAAATGGAAGGATTATTAGAAGATATGAAAAATGATATTTTTCATTCATTACATATGCAAATGGATACATTGTATATCAAGAAGAAACATGAGGAAGAGAAAAAGGAATTAGCTATATTTCTCCCTAGATGCACCGAAAGGAATCCTAGGAATGAATTCCCCCTTGAAATTATATATGTTTGTGGTATTTGTGAAGAATCTAATGCAAGTAACAAATGTACTTATTTTACAAGGCTAAAATATACATTTTAAGGAGTAAATGTGAATGTGGAGTTGGTATGATTCATCAATCAGAGGAGACCTGTGGCACCAAGACCCTTCCAAACAATTATGGCCTACAATCCTTTCAACATTTTGGTGCATATAATACAAAAATTCATTCTTAACCTTAGTATAATCATAACCAATCTCCTTGTATATTTCCAAATCAATGGAAATACCAAGGGAAACCTATTCCTTCTTCATACCAAATTTTATAACCCTATAATTCATAGGATCATCTGGTGACTGGAAAATTTTCACTCTGGATGTATTTTGGCTTGCAAATAATATTTCATTTCTGCAAATTATTTTCAAGGAAAGGAAAAGAAAAGAAAATTCATGATTTTTTACGTTGAGTGGTGTTTCCTAACCCCATGGTGAAAAAATAAAGGGAAGCAGTGCACAAAACCCACAAAAGAACTAAACCTAAGTTTTTGCTGCATTCTTGCCTGGAAAATAAAAAATGTGCTTAGATCGATGATCGACCTAGCAGCACATAGATCAACGACTGACAGTGGATTCCGGACCCCCTCGACCATTCTTATTTTAACAGTGAAGGGTGGGGGTCCGAAAGGGTAACTAACAAGTGTGAACATTTCTATGGTCATCCTAACAATGTGCAGATGGACGGTCTACAAGCGATTCTAAACTCCCTCGATGATTCTGCCTTTAATAGTGGGGTGGGGGGTGGTCTGGAATGAGGCGATTTTCCCGGCGAGACCTGTCCCAATGTGTCATCAATCCATTGTATCAGACCTCCTCTTCTCCATACAACTTGCTTCTTACCATATTTCCAACTTACCACCTCAAGGGGGGTCTGAAATACAACTTATCCCCAACAAAACCACTTTCATAGCGTTTCCAACCAGTCATTTTTCGAAGAAAATTATGGGAAAAATGAGGTGAATTTTGAAAAAACAAGAGATTTGTTTCTCTGTAACGGGATGAATAACAAAAATCTCTCCATTTTTTCACAGGTGCAACCATTGGGGAGAATAGAAGCTATCTTTAAGCCTCATTTTTTGGATTTTTGGTTCTTTTTGTTTCATCTCTGATTTTGCAGGAGTTGTTTCAGCGATCTCGAGGTGAATTTTGTGAAACCAAAAGACATTTTTTTCTGCAACATACTCATACAAAATAACCTCATCATTTTTTTCGCAGGTGTCATCATTAAAGAGAAACATATGTCTGAGCGGACCCCTTCTTTGCATAAATTTGGCCCGTCTTTCATGGCGGGCAGTTCAGAATTTTTGGGGATTTGTTGCTATTTTTGGACGAGGTGGTTGAATTCGACCTCTTGAGCTTGGGGACATTCAGTTCCATATATTGTAATAAGAAAAATGCAAAATGGTGGATGATTGAGCTCTGGATTCATGCTCCATAGGGGATACATTGCAATTTTCTTGACGACTTTCCAGAAATAAAATTGTATCTGTAGGATTCTTCTCTTAGACTCCTTGGTGATATTTTTCTCTGAGTAACTATTTTCTTACTCAGTCAATCCATTCATGTTTTTCCCTAATATAATCTTTGAAAGAAATATTAATAATAGAACTTGTTTTTGCACTCTGTGTCTAGTCCTTTAATGATCTACATGTTTTTGTTTGAAGTTGAGCATAGGAATTCTTAGCTTCTCCTCTGCTTGATGGATTTTCCCTTATTTTCCTCTCCTCCACTCGCATTTAATTCAATTTGATCCAGCAGTATTTCTATCATGTCTTGTGGAGAACAATATTTTACATCTGAGATAGAGCCATTTTCATAAGGTATAACCCATGGCCCAATGAAAATTCGATTTTTCAATCTCCCAAACATACCAAATCCAAAACAAATCCTATGTTCTACGTAGCTAGACTAATATCTATTAAAACAAATCTATATCAAACAGAGATATCCCTCTCTGATTATTGGGGGGATAGATCCAAGACTCAAAGTGATTTTGATGTTTCCTCTGTGACTGCCTCCACAGCCTTGGGAAAATTAGAGAGTGATAATAGAATGACGACCATACTGGGAAAATTTCTCTAGTAGTGCACTTCAAGTTCCAAATCTGATCACTGATGGTAGAAAGTGACCAGACACAAGAAGGTTGAGATCATTCACCTGGTGACTCCAATCAGCTTCAGACAGTGCCAACTCAAAGACTCCACTAGATAAAGAACCTGAAGCATGACCAAGAAGCCTAGAAAGACCAGGTACTCGAGCTTGAATTGTATTCATGATATTATTGGTTTCATCTACAGTTACTTTCTCTCTTATCATGATCCTGGTCCAAAGTATATTGTTGAAGTTCAGGAGGATCATTTCCAACCCATAGAACCTCAAAGGATTGAGCCTATTCCCATACCTCTTGCACATACTCATACACATGTAGAAAGCCTTGACAGACATATGCCTCCTTCTTTATTTCCCACAACTGTCAAGATCTCTAACACATATGTAAAAATCCCAAATCTACAAGTTGAAATTACATATAGTTATAAGCCCCTTTATTTACCTCCTATACTTATGAAAATCCCAGACAGATACAAACCTCTAGATTTTCCTCCTATCCTCCATGACCTCCCTGTCAATTACATCAAAAACCTTCCCAGGTTTGATGGGGAAAACGTGAATATCACTGTAGAAAAACACATTCAAAATATTGAGGATTTTCTTGATCTGTTTGAGGTGGAAGAAGATGATGTTTGTATCAGGATGTTTGCCCTATCATTGCTAGGTAAATTCAAAAATTATTTTAAGGGTCTACTAGATGCAAGAATTAGTAATTTCCATCAGTTTGTAAAAATTTTCTTAGATCAATGGGTGATCATGAGAAATGTTTTTCTCATCCTAGAAGAATATGACCATTTGAAAAGGTAGCCAGGGGAGATAGTACCTCAGTTTTCATCAAGATTCAATAAGGTATATCATACAATACCTGTTGATATAAGGATACCCCCAAGATCATCTCACTTGCATTACCCAGATGCTTTCGATCCTGTGATGACATTCCAATTAAGAGAACGGAACACTGCAACCCTTGAAGAGATGAAAAATAATGCAGTTGATGTGGAAGCTAACTTGTTGAACAGAAAGGAAAAGTTAAAGGAATAAGAGAAAGATAGAATAGAATATGAGCGAGTGACATATTCATAAATGAAACTAATGTTCTGGCAAACACTGTAAGAGAGATGATGTAGAAGATTAACGGGAAATATGAACTTGTCGTTCAAAGACCTTATGTTCCATTAGTACCAGAACAGACAAGGATAAATGTCCTCAAACAGTTTGTAGCTCAGCCTTAGTATTCTGAAACACCAATGGATTATTTCATGTATTCAATTCATAACGTAGTCAAAGATAAAGCTCCAACTCATCTTGTTGAAGAGCTATCATCTGATATGATGTGCATGTTTGATGAATTCTCATAGAAAGAAACACTATCTTCATGGAAAGAAGAATTCCAATTACCACAAAGACAAGATGACAATCAAACTATGCATACTAATCAAGATTGTAAGGAGGAAAGTGCAAAAATTTTTCAAGAAAATGCAAATTGCCTACCCCCGTGTTTTGCCTCACTGCTGAGTGAAAATTTCAAGAAGGTTGTATATATAAAGGATGAGGAATGCTCTAATGCACTAAGTGAGGAGAACATGGATGATATAGAAGCTATTCAAGATTCATAAGTGCATCCCTTGAGTCTTTGTGCAAGCCAAAAATCGAATGAAAACACAAAGCCTCGGACAGGTAATAAGATGACCCATTTTGATTCTATGCCCTTATGTTTTAGTTATTTTCATACTTTGAAAGAGAATATTGGTCATATATTGGTTGAGGATCACAGGGTAAGCCATGAAATGCTAGCAGAACAAATTCCACAATCATCTAAAATATTTTATGACCCTATAGCTAATATGCTGGATAGATTGTGTTTTCAAAGTCAATTTTCATTTACCCCCAATGATTTCAAAAATTGTTATGATATGGATATGATCATACAGTCAGCTATAGGGGTGTGTTTAGAACAAGTATCATTTCAAAACCCATCAGAAAATTTGTAGCCATGTCAGGAAGTGCATGAAAATGTAAATAACACAACTATAGCATCAAATCATGAAGTTGAGTTAGTTAAGTTTGAATATCAAGGAACAAGTCAGTTTTACCTTGATCCTATAGTCACCTATATGGAGAAATTTTTCACAGGGGAACCCCAATCTATCTCTGGCATTACTTTTGTTCTTCRAGATTGTCAAGGTCTCTGTTGTGAAGATCAATCATGTTTTCAGCAGTGGCCATTACACTTTCTAGTGTTAAATCTATGGATAAAGGGTCAAGTTGCCTTTTTTATTGTGTTGACAAGCAGTCAAGTAGTCCACTGGTCTCAGCAGCTACTTGATTGAMTTCATTTTCATTTTTTCATTATTTGATTTAGTGTGATTGTAGTAGATTAGGATAGGAGAGTGTAAATAAGCTCAACATTTCGAGCATCACTTTTTCAGCAATGTTCATTTTTATTTGGTTTCATTTGAATGCTCAAAATAGGTATAGGTTGCAAAATAATTTTGGGATCAACCCAAATAATAAAGCATTGGTCTGCATATTTAGATTTCAGTGGTTCTTGACACCTCGCAAAAGAACTAGCATCCCCATGTGAAGCCATTGTTATAACCCTATAATTCATAGGATCATCTGGTGACTGGAAAATTTTCACTCTGGATGTACTTTGGCTTGCAAATAATATTTCATTTTTGCAAATTATTTTCAAGGAAAGGAAAAGAAAAGAAAATTCATGATTTTTTACGTTGGTTAGTTTTTCCTAACCCCATGGTGACAAAAGAAAGAGAATCAATGCACAAAACCCACAAAAATCACTAAGCCTAATTTTTTTACTGCATTCATGCCTGGAAAATAAAGAACATGCTTAGATCGATGGTCGACCTAGTGGCGCATAGATCAACAAATGATAGTGGATTTCGGACCCCCTCGACCATTCTGAATTTAATGGTGGGGGGGGGTCTAGAAGGGTAATTAAGAAGTGCGCACAGATCTATGGTCATCCTGACAATGCACAGATGGAAGGTCTACAAGTGATTCCAGACCCCCTTGACCATTCTACCATTAATGGTGGGGGGG
>JASDQU010242459.1:54209-67778 GCA_032191745.1 Picea mariana | reverse complement strand
CAAGTCCTTATGAGTTATTCCTGTGCAAACAAGCACTAAGCACCAACTCTCCCCCTCGTGATCACTGATATGACCACAACCTTCACCCGAAAGGGTACTTTGGGTTTCGTGACTTCGTGATACTAGATGTGAGTCCTCCTGTCTCTTCAAACCCCAAAACCCCAAAAAGGATAATAGGTCTCTGAATCCTTCCTTTGACTTTTCCTTATGTGACCTCCAACTATGAACTAGGGCCCAAACACTGTACCTTGGGATTTCTCTCATCGACATTTTTCGATACAGTAACTCCTTTCACCGACTTCCGAAACCGCGACAACCCGTTACTACAAATCAATGGCTCTAAGCTCCCCTGTGATCTGACGGTCTTGGTTCTATCGGGACTTCATGAAGCAGGAGTTCACGACTCTTGACTGTGAGTCACAACCTTCTCCACTTCCCGAATTCCAAAACACAAAATTCATGCGTGAGATCAACGGCTCTTGTTGATCCAAATCCAAAGACCACTATTCCTCCTGAGATTCTAACACATAACAACTCTCAGCCTTATCTCCCTTTCTGGTTTAACTAGACCCAATGGCCCATGATAAATAGGTACTTCCCCTGGAAGCGTTTCCACCATCCTTTCCATTTTCAAAAATCCTTCACCAAACACTCTGGCATCAACCTTTCTGAATCTTCCCTCTTACGGGTGACCTCGACCTTCATCTACCTTTGAACACTTCAAAGGTTCTATCCCTTCTGAGCTTGATTCTATCAAAAATACTGGACTTTAAGGAATCCCTGTGCACACACCTTGCGGCATTTTCAAATAAGCTCTGGTTATTTGACCCCTCAACTCTGTGCACTCCTTGCAACAATAGTTCTTAAATCCTTCCCTCTAGATTGATAAGGTCTAAGGTTTCGACTGGCATACACACACCTTCTACAGCTCTGTGCTATCCTACACTTCTGCAGGTATGAGAACAATGATATCCCTCCTGAGTTTCCTGAGATAAAACTCATAACTTCTTCAACGCACACCTTGCAGACGTTCACTGTACTCCTTACAGGAATTCTCAGGAAGAGAAACAGTTGAAACTCATCCTTCCCTTCTCTCAGACTTCATACCTTTAACATGAAATCATACACACAAATCAACATTGAAACAAATTCATAAACAAATAATGTAAGAAACTGTATACATACCATTCAACAGATGCAAACAGTAAGCATAATAACATCATGAACATGAGTCAAATATTTATTATATCAACAAAAGTATTCATGTACATGGGTTTTTATTTGTGTTCTTACTCTCTACAGTTCTACATCTTATAGAATTCTCTCAATAATACAATTTGGAATGATACGATGATACAAGCAAGGGTGTCTTTTACGTGTTTTCCCTCCTGTATCTCTAAGCTATCTAATCAGAATTAAAAGCTACCTACTTTACATTCAATATAAATAAATACCTCCATATCTGACAGATGAAAGAAACGCTAAATATCTGTTTACAATCTCCCAAAACATAAATGTAAATACGTCTCCCAACTATTACATTAATGTCTCTTCATTTAAATTTAAAACATTTTCAAAATGTGTGTTGGTGCATATCCAGTTGTCTTCTACCTTTGTGCTTTCTTTGCTGGTTGCTTACGATGCTCCTGCATCATACTCCCTTGACTAAAAAATTCATGAACTTCTATTCATGAGCTCCCACACCGTCTGTCCATGTCTTTGGATATTTGCTTCTCTTTCCCAACTGGCATCCTCAATTGGGTTTCCTTTCCATTTGACCAAATATTCAAAATATCTCTTTCTTCGGGTCTTCTTGCTAACTCTCCAGTAAATTATCTTCTCCATCTATGGCCTTTCAACTACATGCATTTGTTTAACCAATTGAACTTCCTTCTGATCCTCAAATCTCCCTATTCCTATTTCATCATCTCTATAAGGGTACATATCTGCTATGTTGAATATGGGGGATATTCCTACCCCATCCGGTAATTCAATGTCATAAGAATTTTCTTCAAACTTTCTTATGATCTTACACAACCCAATTTTCTTCATCTTCATCTTATTGTACATTCCTCTTGGGAACCTTTCTTTTCTGAGATGCGCTAGAACCAAATCTCCTACTTCAAATTGAAGTTCTCTTATGTGTTGATCTTCTCTGCGCTTATATTCCTGGTTGGAATTTTGCAATAGCTCCTTAATCTTGTTGTGGAGTTCTTTCATTTCCGTTGCAAAATCCTCTGCACTAGCACTTCTGAATTCACTCTTCTCTAAGTCCCTCAACTCAGATACTCCTCTTAGTTGTATTCCATACATTATCTGGAATGGGCTTTTTCCTGTACTTCGATTTGGTGAGTCATTATATGAAAATTCCACTTGTGGCGGAATCTGATCCCACTGACTGTGATGTTCAACCACCAAACTCCTTAATAAATCTCCCAAGCTTCAGTTTACTACCTCAGTCTTTCCATCTATATGAGGATGATATGTTGAGCTAAAATATAAATTAGTCCCCATATTTTTCCATAGGGTCCTCCAAAAATGACCAACAAATTTGGTATCCATGTCTAATACAATACTCTTAGGTACGTCGTGAAGTCTAACAACTTCTTTGAAAAACGAATTTGCAATGTGAGTTGCATCACTAGTTTTCTAACATGGTATGAAATGTGCCATTTTAGAAAATCTATAGACTACCACAAAGATTGATTCACACCCTCTCTGTGTCCTTTCCATTCCTAACACAAAATCCATACTTACCACATCCCATGGCCTCTCTGGTACTGGCAATGGATGATACAACCCTGTATTCGGTCTCTTTCCCTTCGTGTGCTAGAAAATTTTGCACCTATTCACAAATATCTTGACATTTGTCCTCATCCTTGGCTAATAGTATGACCCATTCAGTTGTGCGAACATTTTTTCATGGCCGAAATGTCCAACCAATCCTCCACTATGTTTTTCCTTCAAGAGGTTCTCTCTCATAGAACTCTTCGGTATACACAGTTGATTACCCCTGAATAGTAGTCCATATTGAATCATATATTCAGTCCATTGTCTCCTGTCTCTAAGAACTGGATTCTCACATGCTTCATAATCATCCTTAAAATCTGAATCATCCCTGTACATTTCCTTGAGGTTATCGAAACCTAAGGTCTTCACTCTAAACTCCTACAGAATCAAACACTTCCTGCTCAAAGCATCAACAAATTTGTTAGCAGTTCCATAAATGTGCTTTATAACAAAAGTAAAATTCTGCATGTATTCAACCCATTTTTCATGCTTCTGGTTCAATATTTCCTATCAAGTTATGAATTGTAATGCATGGTTATCACTATACAAAACAAACTCTTTTGGAACCAAGTAATGTCTCCATTTTTTCAATGCTTGTATGACTACATAAAATTCATTGTCATACATTGAATATTTTAGCTTAGCCTCATTCATTTTTTCACTGAAGTATGTAATCAGCTTATTGTCCTGGCTTAAGACTTCTCCAATTGCAAATCCACTTGTGCCACATCTCACTTGAAATATCTTTCTGAAATTTGGTAGAACTAGAACCGGCTGTCCAATTATCTTCTCTTTCAGCAGCTTGAAACTCTTCTTTGCTTCTTCTATCCAATGAAAATATTTGTGTCTTTTCTTGACCATGTCCATCATCGGTGCACATATTCCACTGAAATTCCTGATGAAATTTCTGTAAAAACTAGCCAATCCATGGAAGCTTCTAACTTCGAAGATACTCTTTGGTGATGGCCAATCCATGATTCATTTTATCTTCTCAGGATCCATTTTCAACTCATTTGAAGAGATCACAAACCCCAAATAAATGAGTTATTTCTTCATGAAAGACGAATTCTTCAAATTTATAAGCAATTTCTCTTGTTGTAATCTCCTCATCATTGCAGCTAAATGCTCTATATGTTCCCCTTCAGTCTTACTAAATATCATTATATCATCAAGATATACGATACGATTACAAACTTTCCTATGAAATCTTTCAATACTTTGTTCATCAGCCTCATAAAAGTGTTGGGCGCAATTGTCAATCCAAATGGCATGACAATGCATTCATACAACCCTTCGTTTGTCTTGAATGTTGTCTTCCATTCATCACCTTCCCTCATTCTAATCTGATGATATATTCTTTTCAAATCAATCTTTGAAAAAGACTTTGCTCCACTCAAGAAATCCATCAAGTCATCCATCCTGGGTGAAGGAAATCTATACCTGATGGTGATTTTGCTTATGGGTCTCGAGTCTGTACACATTCTCTAGCCACCATATTTCTTTGGGCTTAACATTGTAGGTACAATGCATGGACTCAAGCTTTCTCTAACTAATCCTTTTTTCACCAAGTTCTGGACTTGTCTCTTGACTTCTTCATTCTCCTGTAGCATCAATCTCTATGCGGCCTTGTTTGGTAAAATTTATCTAGGTATAAGATCGATATGATGACTTATGCTCCTGATGGGTGGAAAAGAACAAGGTAATTCGTCCACCACTATATCAACAAAGTCCTTTAGCAATTCCTAAATTTCCTTAGGTAGATCATTTATCTTGGTGTTGTTTAAGATGACTCTAGGTCTTCTTACCACTGCAAATTGCATGTCTTCTTCTTTCTTGACTTCCTCAAGAATCTCCTTCCCACTCATAATAAGTATGGTATTGTTCACCTCTATTTTCACCTCCTTGTCTTTAACCAACAACAACATATGCATTCTACCATTCTTCTCCAAGGTGTAAGTGTTATTTCTCCCACCATGAACAACGTTTCAGTCATATTTCCACAGTCTTCCCAACAAAAGATGATATACATACATGGGAATAACATCACACAGGATATCATTATTATATCCCCCTATCTTAAATTCAACTAGACATTGTTTAGTGACAGTTACCTAATGTCTTTTTTGTAACCACGAGACTTTGTATGGGCTTGGATGTGCAATAGTCTCCAATTCCAGCTTCTCCACCATTTATGTGGATACTATATTATCTGTGCTTCCACTATCCACTATTACCTTTCATACCCTATCCTTGGTCTTGCAAGCAGTTCTAAACAACTTGTTTCTTTGGACTGGATTTTCTATATCCTTCTTTGGCTTTAAGAGAATTTTCCGCATCAGTAAGGATTTTCCACCTTCTGCATATTCTGCCTCAACATTTCTCCCTTGCGCTTCAGAAATGTGAGCTTCTCCTCCATCTCTTTTTCTGTCAGGACATTCAAAATTTTTATGTTCAATCTTTCCACGAGAAAAACATTTTATCTCACCTCCTCTACCTCTTCCTCTTCCTCTTGCTCATGGAAAAGTATTTCTATCAGCATATTGTCCCCCATATGAAATTCCTCCTCTTTCAGGGTGAGTATGAGGTTTCTTTTATTCTTCCTTAGGCTTCTGAGTTCTGCCTTGGGCAATTTATTTGTCTCTTCTTTGTCTTCGACCTCAACCTCTTTGACCTTTCTTTTGGGCTAATTTTTCTTCAGCCTTCAAGTCCATTTGATAAGCATCTTCAACATTCTTTACTGTCATCATGATCATCTCATCCTAAATGTCAAATCTTAGACCATTCATCTATCTAGTGACCTTTTCATCATCACTTTCACGATGACCAGCCCTGATGTTGAGCCTGTAAAACTTCTTAGTGTATTCTTTCACTGTCATCCCTTTCTATCTAAAGTTTTGTATTCTTCGAAACAGATTGATCTGGTAGTCTCTGGGTATAAACTTGGCTTTCATTTTTGCAACCATCCTATCCCATCTTTTGATTCTTTTCTTGCCTTTGCAATGCCTGTCAGCCTGTAGTTCATCCCACCACAATGTTGCATGCCCTTTAAGTCTAGTGACAACATGTTTGACTTTCTTATATTCCTCAACATCCTCATATTTGAAGTATTTATCTAGAGATCTAAGATAATCTAGTAGCTCTTCAACATCTAAGTTGCCTTCATACATCAGAATGTCCATCTTTTCTCTAGCTCCTATTCTTTCAACAACTCTGAATAGATGTTCTTTTGCAGCGTCTTCGACTGCAACTTCTTCCTTAGCTCCAACCTCATTTGCTCTTTCAGTTTCATTGACATATCCAGCATCGACTGTATGTTTCTGTGTTCTCTCCATAGCATCCAATCGATCATAGATTTCTCTCATCTCCCTTTCCACAGTTGGATCGGGCATTGGTCTTTCTCTCCTTCTTGGCAACATTGTTTCAATCTGTTCCCCGCAGAAAAAAAAAAGAAAATTGTAGGCTAGGCTCTGATACCACTTTGACGCATAACCCCCTGCCTCACTAGGTTCTACGTGACCTCCCAATATTAGGATTGTTCCTTATCTTCCCCTTTATTCAAATTGACTCTTTGATTTCCCAAATAAATCTCTAACACACACTGATGTGCATCCACAGTTCCTTATGAGCTACACCTGTGCAAACAAGCACTAAGTACCAAATCTCCCCCTCGTGATTACTGATATGACCACGGCCTTCACCCAAAAGGGTACTTCAAGTTTCATGACTTTGTGATCCCAGATGTGAGTCCTCGTGTCTCTTCAAACCTTGAAACCCCAAAAATGCTAACGAGTCTCTGACTCCTCCCTTTGACTTTTCCTGATGTGACCTCCAACTATGAACTAGATCCCAAACACTTTGGTACCTCAGGATTTCACTCATCGATGTTTTTCGATGTAGTAAGTCCTTTCGCCAACTTTTAAAACTATGACAACCCCTTACCAAAGATCAATGTCTCTTAGCTCCCCTACGATATGATGGTCCTGGTTCTATCAGGACTTCACAAATTGGGATTTCACGACTCTCGACTCTGAGTCATAGCCTTCTCTGCTTTCCGAATTTTGAAACACAAAATTCATGTGAAAGATCAATGGCTCCTATTGATCTGAATCCAACGGCCACTATTCCTCCTGAGCTTCTAACACATAAAATCTTTCGGCCTTATCTCCCTTTCCATTTTAACTATATCCAATGATCCACAGTAAATTGACATTTCCCCTGGAAGTGTTTCCACCATCCTTTCCATTTTCAAAACTCCTTCACCAAACACTCTGGCATCAACCCTTATGAACCTTACCTCTTATGGGTGACCTCAACCTTTGTCTCCCTTTGAACACTTCAAAGGTTCTATCCATTTTGATCTTGATTCTCCCGAAAATCCTAAACTTTAAGGAATCCCTGCGCACACACCTTGTGGCATTTGCAAATAACCTCTGGTTATTTGACCCCTCAACCCTGTGCACACCTTGCAACAATAATCCTTCAATCCTTCCCCCTATAATGATAAGTTCTAAGGTTCCTACCGGCCTGCACATGCCTTGCATGGCTCTGTGCTATCCTGCACTTCTGCTGGTATGAGAACAACGATATCCCTCCTGAGTTTCTTGAGATAAAACTCAGAACTCCATCAACGCACACCTTGCGGATGTTCACTACACTCCTTGCAGGAATTATTAGGAAGAGAAATAGTTGAAACTCATCCTTCCCTTCTCTCAGACTTCATACCTTTAACATGAAATCATACACACAAAGCAACATTGAAACAAATGCATAAACATAGAATGTAAGCAACTGTATACATACCATTCAACATATGCAAACAGTAATCATAATAACACCATGAAGATGAGTCAAATATTTATTATACTAACTCAAGTATTCATGTACATGGGTTCTTCTCTGTGTTCTTACTCTCTACAACTCTACAACTTACATAATTCTCTCAATAATACAATTTGGAATGATACGATGTTACAAGCGAGGGTGTCTTTTACGAGTTTTCCCTCCTACATCTCTAAGCTATCTAATCAGAATTAAAAGATACCTACTTTAAATTCAATACAAATAAATTCCTCCATATCTGACAAATGAGAGCAATGCTCAATATATGTTTACAATCTCCCAAAACATAAATGTAAATATGTCTCCCAGCTATTACATTAATGTCTCTTCATTTAAATTTAAAACATTTTCAAAATGTGCACTGGTGTATATCCAGTTGTCTTCTACCTTTGCGCTTGCTTTGTTGGTTCCTTACGATTCTCCTTCATCAATAAACCACTACTAGAAATTAGAGAACATAGAGAACACAATTCCCTTATGTCCATTCCAAAGCCTAAAGAGGTGAAACTAGTAAGAAAATACCAAGCACAAATAGAATAATCTCCAGGTATTCATTTTATTCTTTTTAAATTTACTCAATGACCCATACAATTTCATATATTTTACACATATACACATATCCTTACAAGATCAATAAAACAAAAGCGAGGCTACAATCATAAAGTGTTTATATAATTTACAACTCAACAAAGAGTACACAATGGAATTATTTATGTACGGATGATTTTCAAAGCCAACTAAATGAGGGTGTACACCTTTCCACCCAACCATAGGATCATATGCACTGATTCTTTTTGTTTGGAAACCCTCATGCCAATTCGTGATACCACCAAGGAAAATCACAAGTTCTCAGAGTAATTTGGAAAGGTAAGGGCCACTCTCCTTCATAAAACCACTGGCATAAATCCCTTACACACATTCTATCCTAGGTCCTCCCTAATGTTTGTCATATTCCCTCCCAACATCAAGGTCATGACATCCTCGGATCAAGTCAGCTTTTCACACTAATTGCACAACACTCTCTCGCTCAAAATTCTCTTCTTCCTTCTCTCGTGCAAGCTCTGCTTTTGTGTGCTTGATATCTTCTCTTCTACATGATATCCCTCCTGAGTTCATACACAATTTACCTTCTCATTTTCCCCATTCCATTCTCGAACTTACTTCCTCTGCAATCACCCATGTTGTTATCCCCTTCTATCTCGAAGTTTCTTGAGTCCTATCCATGCAGCTAGGTGTTTCACATTTTTCCATGGACCTATGAATATATTCCTCTCATGAATTTTTGTGGGAGGTCCTTTTTCAATTTCCCAACCATCCTTCATAAATGTTTTTCTTCAACTTTAATATAGAGGGAATTAAGTTTTATTTCCACCAAATTAATTTAACGAGGTGGCTTGGGATTCCTTGATATATTGAACCCCTATCTCTTTCCTATAGTAGTATCATGACCAATACTTTAATGATTCACCCTTCACTCAAATGTTTGTCTTCTATATCACACCATAATGAATATACATCTTTTACAAGCCATATCATGGAAATTTTATCTCCATGTTGAGATAATCTTCACTAATAATAATTAATTACAAATTAATTAGGGGGATTAAAAATGGGGTGTTACATCATGACAATGGCTCAATTCAAATCAAAACCATAGATGAAGAAATAAATTTATTTTTAGTGAATGGATTTAGGATCAAATTGTACGATAAGACTTTAACAAGGGAGGAATTCAGAGTCATTGTAAAAGAAAAAAATTTGGATGTGATTGACAACACAGATGATCTCAATCCATCCAAAAAATAAGGAGTGATATAGTATCAGAGAAAAATAAAAATAAAATAATAAAATGAATTAAATTCTTATATGAAAACCTCATTGAGGCATTTAGGACACGTATTCGATTGAAAACCTCCATGGAGGTAGTATCATACCCAAGAGATAAAGAAATTCCTCATCGGGAAAACCTCTAAGAGGCTTGATGAAGAACACACTGGTGGAAACCAACAATGGAACCTTTGTCTTGAACATAAAAAATGTTGGTTGTGCAGGATGATTATCTTCTTGATTTATATGCAGGTATCCCTAGCCCCCTTCTGTTGGGGTTTCGAGGGTTGTCCCCTGAATGAAGGGGTTTCAGGGGGACCTACCCCCCGAGATGGGGGGCATGGGGGCCAGCGGGCCCTCATCTAGGGGTTCAAGGGTAGAGCCCCCCAAAGAAAACTTTTGGGAAAATTGCCTTTGGAAATATTGTAATTTTGTAGTCAATCTGGATGATTAATTATAAGGTCGCAGATCCAACGATAGAAGTTATGTTAGGTTTTTTTAACTAGAGGAAAAACCTTCTTTTCTGAGGGAATTTCATTCCAGTTGTGTACATGAGTGAATATTGTATTCTGAGAGAGGATATTGTGAGAGAAAGAAGAGGAAGTTACAATGGGTGTGTTGTACATTTTATCCCTTCATTTTGTTTGATAATAAAAAGGAAGGACCTGTAAATTTCTCTGGTGGACATAGCCCACACTGGGTGAACCACATATAATTGTGTCTTTATTATATTGTGTATCTTATGTGTTTTATTTCTGCATTTTTTTTATTTTATTGCTATGCGATCTTGCTTTTCCAACAAAAAAAGAAATAAAAGAATAAAAAAGAAAAATAGAAAAATGAAAAAATGTAATGTGATAATATTTTTTCTATTTTGAAGGTACCAAGGCAGCCCATATAAACAAGTATTTTCACAAGAAGCAGAGGATTATCAATGGTGAATTGATACAATCACCTATAACAAGAACATAGAAGTAAACATTTTAGAATATTTATCCACATTCAATCATCATTTTCATAATAACACTTTCCATACTATCATACAAAACATCAAAAATAAAAAGATCCTTGCTTCTATCCATTAATTTTAATTTTCCATTTTCCCATTTGTGATTGTTTTCTTCTTTCCCAAGTAGAAAAATGACCTACAGGGGACATTAATTTCTACAAGGTTGTAACGTCCCCTCCGTTGCGACAACAATAAGTGAGTACAATAGTGTAAAATAACGTTTTCTTTTTTGCAACCTTAGTTAGGACAAGTGTCACACGATACAACATACAACATTAATAATTAGAAATAACTTCATTACTAATCATATATCAACCACATCACAAAAGGATAGCAATGATAACTACCCTCCCAACCTACCCTGCAAGGTTAGGACCTCCAAGACACATAATAAATTCTCAAGTGTAGGATTCATCTGATGGATTTTGACCATTTAATGTCTCAGGACTAGAGACTATTCTGAGGAACACGGAGGTATATAATTCCCATAATAAAATAACTGTTAAAGGATCTGAACATAAACAAGTAACGAATTTAAGAATGGCATCATTAATACTAGTAACATAAATATACTCAATTTTACACAATTAAAACATTACCAATATTAGGAAGTACTAAAAGTCTAGTTCCTAAATTGGTAAATCAATTATGGATGTAACAAGAAGATCATTTAAAACACCAAGTATAACTACCTAAGAATGTGCAACTTGCGCACTAAACATTACTAAGTCCTAAGAACATTTAGTTATCAACCTTTATAAGAGTGTTTCTTTTTCTTTTTCTCAACTAGCAACCTGCACAACTACTAGGGATATGTGGGTGTGAAGATCAATTAATTAAGATTAAAATTCTTTCTATCACCTTTACAAATTCAAGTTCCTATTGTAATTAAAACATTGCATTACTAGAATCAAATAATTTACTAAGATGGGTCAGTTTTATTTTATTTTTATTACCCTTCAAGGTAAAATTGAGGACTATAGTACATAAGAGATAAACCTAGTAAGTAGACAACTTTGCAAAAATATTCTATTAATGACACTTCAAGTTGATTTTAAGGTTTAAGGTTACAACTAAAATACATAAGTGTATGACTAAATTGATATTGAATTTCCAATACTTTTAAGGAGGAACAAGATAATGTAATGATTCCACATGGATTAGTTTATGCATTACTAAGATTTTGAAATAAAAAAAAGTTGTAAAAACTGTTTAGGGAGACAACATTGAGTTTACCCTTAGACAAAATCCCTTACAAATTAAATAAAATATAACTGCATTAGTTTAAGATTGTCCCTAACATATTTCAGGTTTTAGGAGAAGTTCAGATAATTTTTTAGGTGATCTTCAACTTGGGTAGTGATTTAATTAAAGAAATATGTCAAGGTATCATTGGAATTATTTACGATCTTGTAACATCCCGCTCTCGCGCACTAAGAACACTTATTATTTGAGGACACTTGCTCGCAAGTGATCTGGACCCTTTTGATGTTAGACCTTTTGTATATGATTATGATGTGATTGACAGAGGATATGATGTGTTACTATTCATGTAGACAGGTGCTATTGACTCAGTTTATTGAGTGTGCAGGTTTGTGACCTTGAGGATGCAGAGGCATCAGTAGACCCCCTTGGACTCCGGACTGAGTCAGGGAGTGTGATTTTGGGTTGATATGTTATTATGATGCTGATTTGATTTGATGATTTGACGACGACATTTCTGACATGATTATTGGTGATGCAGGTTGACGATAGCTTGCCGAATTGACTCACATATGGAGTAAAGGGGCCACACACAATTGCAGAGAGGTTGAGGGAGAGGGGTGGAAAACATCCCTGCCACCGCCTGCTAGCCCTCCCGCCGTGGCTCGAACTGTAGGTTAACAATTACCTAGTTCGAGAGGACCCACGATGTCGTGAGGGACGACTGCGACAGTCGCTCACAATGATTCTAAGGGGCGCGCAATAAGGCAGGGGCCTTATTCCTTAGATCCCTTAGTCTCCTACTAGCTCACCTGGCAGAGTTTTGACTCCAGGGGTTATAGAGTTCTACCAATCAGTTCAGTCGGCGAGTGGCACCCTTGGAGCACTTGGTGCATCCTGAAGGGCACGTCGCACAACGAAATTCCAGAGGCGAGTGGCACCCTTGGAGCACGTGGTGCATCCTTAAGGGCACGTCGCACAACGAAATTCCAGAGGCGAGTGGCACCCTTGGCGCACGTGGTGCGACCTGAAGGGCACGTCGCGATAAAGGTGGTTGTTGGAGTCAGCCCAATCATCCCTAAGTCTTCAGCACCTGAATAAAACTTTAAGCTTACCCTTAACCAATTGTCGTCTAGCTTAGAATCCAAACCCTAAGCCTAAGACCTTCTAGAAACCGGGGGGAAATTTCAGTGTGGCCTTAACAACAGAAAATTCAAAAAAAAGAGAGAAGAGAAAACTAAACTCAGACCATCACCCTTCCTTAATCAATGTCTACTTAATAAAACTGACCTCCATCGCCCGGATCTCCCAGTGTCCATATACCACATACTTGTCTAGTCCACTTTACCACATCGCCCTCCCTCCTCGTAAATCCTCCTTATTTATTTTTGTAAAACATCTATTTTCCCCCATACTGGTTTGCCTTTTCTTAAATCTCTCTTTGATTCTGAAAATACAAATACATTATTGGTCAATTAATTGATATATGCAGGTTTATGTATAAAAAGGGGGGGAGATGAAAATATAAATAAGTATATTTATTTATATACAACTATAAACCAATAAGTTAAAGCATGGGAAAAGGGAAATAAAAATTTAAATATTTAAACTAATAAAATGAAAATGGGGGAAATAAATAAATAATAAAAGCGGGATAAATAATTAAATAACATGAGCGCACATGCCCTTTATTTTAAAAATAAAAATAAAAATAAAAATAAATCAAATTGGAAAATACAAACGAATTAAAAAAAAAGGGATTTGAGGAAAGTCAAAAGGGGAAAAAGGGGGGAAAACCTAGGGAAAAGGGAAAGTAGGTTTTGGATGGGTTAAAGGGATGGGAGAAGGAGAGGAGAGGGGCTTTTTTTTGGGGGGGGGTTGGCTGAGATTGGAAGGCTATT
>JASDQU010242459.1:23253-43301 GCA_032191745.1 Picea mariana | reverse complement strand
TTTATTGAATGGAAGTTACACAGCAAATTTAAGGAACGACTTAGCTTGAAAAAGCATTTGTATCGTTGAACAAAGGGTTCGCATGTCTTGTAAGTAACACGTATATAATATAATACATCTCATCTGCACCTCAAATGACGTTGTCCTTCCTAATGGTCAGAATAAATGATTTTTCTCTCTGAACATTACGAAGAAAAACGCAAATGGCGTTAGTACGCCCTGGAATTCTGGCGACTGCACTATTGAAACTAACACATTAAAATAAAAAACAAATTTAACCCTAATGCCTATGTCCACGGTGGCATTTTGTACCCCGATCTCATTATGGTTATGGAGGAAATCTGTGTCACTGCTGTAATGGAAATGCTGCTGACCCGACATTAAAAGTGCAGAATCACAACAGATATCACTCGCTGAGAAAGAAGTCGCTCTCTTCGTTGGGTTCTAGCCCATCCATATGGGGGAGGATTTCTGTGTGTAATAAAAACTGAGAGGAGAATCAATCGATGCACACCCAGCCGGGGAAAGGCGAATTCCGTGAATATGACGGAACTGGAGGTCGGAGAGTTTGTTATCTAATATTGGAACCCGATGTTGCCGTTGAAAATAAAGTTTTAGTTGGAAGGAGCGAACAATCCCTTGCAAAAGGATATCTAATTAAACCTTCTCGGACAGTGCGTGGCCAGCCCGCGTCCTGGTCACTGCAGGCGGCGTTGGAGTGCCATCGTGTCATAACCCTGACGAGTCGCTCTCTACACGCCTCCCTTTTCTCGAGAATTAAATGTTGTTGATGATGGCGCTGTAATGTTTTCGTTGGGTTGACCATGGGGGCTATCCTTAATATTCTCATCGCTGCCAGATTGTAGCGACTCGTTCTAAAATGACAGCCTTCTCTTTATTCCTTGTCAGGAAACCCACCGCCCTTCGATGCCAATTCCTTTCCGATTATTCCTGCAAACAAAACACTGATATTCTTGCTGCATTCACTCAGAAGGTATGCGGTTGGTCACTTCAAAAGATTTAGCAACAGCGAAATATATTTAAGCTTTGAAATGGATATTACAAACAATATATTAAAGCTTGAATTGGATAGGTTTTCTTTTATTTAATTTAAATTTTGTAATATAAAGTCTGTTTAAAGGAATGTTGGTAAAATTGACCGGATACTAGTTCATTTTATTGGCTTAATTTATTAGGTAGTAGTTTTAAAAGTTTTACCTTTGGTTATTTTTGGATAACATTGTTCTGTTGATTTTCGGGGATGAAATGTTGGAATTTGCATTAATTATGGAACTACAATCCTTGCATTTTGGAGACATTTTGGCTTTTAATTATCGTCTAACAGAATTATACATTAGTATCATTTGTACATTAATGTAAATGTTAAGGTTGCCTATCGAATATTCATTTAGATCATTTAGAATGTTGCTGTACTTATTGCTGGCCATAAAAGGATTGACCTTGCAATAATTATAGGGTTTAATATTGTTGGGAATGTATGCCCCATTATTGTTTTAATTCTTACCTTTAATATGTTGTATAATATTTTGGGGTGTAGTATTGCGGGGAAATACATGTGCCATCCTCGTTAAACTCTTAGTTTTATATGCGGCATTAATTATTAGGTTGAATATATGTGGCATTAATTATGATCTGTTCTCGTTTAGATTCTTAGTTTTAATTTGCGGCAAATTATTAGGGTTTAATATCGTGGTTAAACATTATGGCTAATATGATGGGTTATTAATATGTGGTTGATATTTGGTTTAATATGGTGGTTAATGTCTTGATTAGCATGATGGGTTAATAGTATGTGGTTACTAATTAGTTTAATATGGTGGACAAATTTGGGTTTATACGGTTGTTTAATATCTTGGTTAATATTGTAGTTTGAATATATTAGTTCAATAATATCAATTATTTTAGGGCTTTAATGTTGCAATGTTAATATTAAGTTTTACTTTGGTAGTTCCATATTATGGTTCAATTGTAATTGTTGAGTTATGGTAACGACCTTAGGATTTCATTATTGGTGGTGACAAATTAAGTGAAGGTTATTATCATTTTAATTGCAAGGTTAGGGTATTCTAGAAGGAAAGATAGGGTGGTGGTATGGTGAATTCATGGTAGTCGCATTATGACAGATGACCCAAAAAAAATTAAGGTCCGTGAATCTAGTGAGACCGGTATTGTATTTTCAGCAAACGGGGATGGTAGTTAACTATTGGTACCTTATTTAAGGTTGGATCTCTCGTCGATTAATAACTTGAAAGGGAGCAATTGGTCTGAGATTTTCAGAGAGTCTTATTCATGATTGGACAACGTCTGGGTCCTTCTTACTTGCGCCTTCCTGGAGGACGTTGGTTCATATAAATGGTGTTGTACAAGGTCGTATTCATCTTATTGTCGGGTCAGTCTTGTCAGTTGCTGGGTGGCGACGTAAAGTCACGTGAGTCCGTGCTTCTGCACGCGCACACACCTTAACGCGAAAATTCAAAAAAAAAAATCGCACCTGTTAACAGAGTGGTTGTCACAAGAGGAGGGTCGTTACAGATCTCATTGCGATATTCTCCCCTTAAATCCCGAGTAAGTTGTTTACCCGAAGAGCTCGCAATGTTAGTTACTATTATTAAAAAAAATTAACCTATCTGGTTCTTAAGGTTTACAAGAGTCAACACATGTCACTACCACCAGGTGATGTACCAACATAAATTCCTTCAAGAAAACAAGCAAAGATTTTAATATCCAAAAGATATTCCGATCCCTTGATAGGCCAGAATCATTGCTGAGAGAGAGACTCATAGAGGGGTCAAAGAATATTGTGTAAGGAAGAATCAAAAGAGGTCTGGAAAGCTCTAAATCAAAGGAATAAAATTAGGAGTAAATTAGTTACATCTACTCCCACTACTCGTTCACCGTGTGGAGAATAAATTGGAATGGTATGTATCAATTAAAGTGTCTCCCTTTGAAAAAGGCGGAAGGGCTCAAAGCGAAAGAAAAATAGTTAACGCTCAGAATGACGAATAACTAAAAGTACACAGGGTATGACTGGGGTAAACGAGACTAAACTAGACTTCATCAGTTCATTAAATAACTGGAAGAGGTAAACCAATTATGTCCCAACGCCGTACTATGCAAGGGAGAGCTTCCACTCCTTCTCAAAGCTTGGTATCCCAACTCTCACAAGTAAAATACAACCAAACAAAATTTGGCAGCATAACGTTACCAAAAACAAAAAAATCTTCATTTTCCTTCTACACCATTTGTTTTATAGAATTTTCCTCATTGACACATGTCCACATGCAGAATTAGATTATTTTTTAATTAATTAAATTAGGATTATTCACCCACACACTTGTCATACTCTCCCCAAGTTGCACAAGTAATTACAAATTTTATTTTATTTAAGAAGTCAATTTCCCTCACACTCTATAAGTGTTCCTATTTTTACTCTTAGTTTTCCCTTTATCCCCCAAATTGTCATTTAATGAGTGTCTCCTAATTATATCTTAGTTAGAGTTGGATTAGGAGTCTTCTTCTAGTTACACTAGTGGTAGGTTGACTCAACATTTTTTTCCATGTGTACTCCTATTCTCTCATATTATTATTTCTTCTATTTTAAAAATCCAACTTAATAATTTCATGCACACATGTGCATTTTATTCAATCTTTAGATTTGTATTCACATTTTTCCTTAAATTGATTTATCTCTATTATTTTGATTTATTTAATATTTAGTTTAGTCCCTAACTAAACTTAGACTTATATTTAAGCTTAGGTTTTTATTGGGATTTATAATTAATAAATTCACTGTTTAATTAAATAAGTTAATCCGACATGGTTTAATCAATTCATTGTTTTATAGGCCAACTAGATCTATTGACTCAATTTTATAATTACGTGATGTTCCCTTCAAGACGCACCTCCATGCTCCAAGGGTGCCACTCTCTTTTTAACTGGTTTTGAAAGTTTTTCAGACCCTTGGAGTCAACATTCCACTTGGTTGACCTTGTGAGAGAATAAGGGATTCTAAGGAATAAGGACTTCTCCTTATTGCACGCTCCTTATAAATATTCATGAGAGACTATCTCAGTCTGCCCTCACAACAACATGGACATCTTGAACTATGTAATTGTTAACGTACCATTTGATCCACAACGAGAGTGATAGTAGGCTATGATAGGGACACTGCCACACCTCTCCCTCAATATATGGTTTTTGTGCATGGATCATTTACTCCTTATGTGATTTGTATTAGAAAGCATCATCATCACGCATCCAATGACAAAAACACTGCCGATGATCCATATACATATATCATACTATAATAAATCATATTTCACATGTGCGTAAGATGAAATACTCAAACAAAATACAATCCACGACCTGACTCAATCTAGATTCCAAGGAAGTCCATTGATTCCATCATCTTCCATAACCTCTCATGTGTTTTTCACATTGAGGAAAACTCGTCAATAGCATCTTCCAATACATAGATATCAATTAAAAATAAGTCACAACACATCATCATCATGATGTATAATACAAAAGCGAAATGAATTTGCAATGTACCATAACCGGATCAATTGCACACAAGTGTACTCAAAGAATAAGTCAATAAAATGTGCTCAGTAGAGAGGGATGTTACATACGTTTTAAACTTCATCCCGAAGTTTGTACATTATATAAATCCAAGTAAATAAAAGTATCTGACATAGATCTATAGGTCTAATCTATCAAACAAGTAAGGAAATTGTTGATGCATATCATATGCGTCCTCCAAGGTAGCCGAATGTGGACTATAATTGTCCCACTGGACCTTGACCTGATGGATTATTCGACGCCATAGCTATCAAATTCGATGGTTCAGAATGTGGATTGGCTCTGCAGTGAGAGAACCCTTATCTAAAACATGCAAACAAATCAAGTCAATAACATGTGAAGGATGACTAATATAACGTATCAATATAGATACATGAAATACATCGTGCATACACCTCAAATAATTAGGCAAGGCTAGTCGATAAGCCATGAGTCCATTATTTTCCACAAATTTGAAAGGTCCCACAAACCTAGGAGAGAGTTTAGCACCCTTTCAAAAACTTTATCAAAATCTTGTGTGGTTTCACTTGCAAGAAAACTTTGTCGCCAACTTCATAACTACGGTCAATTTGATGTGCATCAACATAAATCTTGTGTTGATCTTGTGCTTCTTTAATCCTTTGTCTTATCGATTTCATCTGTTCTTCCATTTCTTGAATCAATTATGGTCCTACTAGGACCCTATCCTCAAGTCGATCCCAACTCAATGGTGTCTGACATGGTCATCCGTAAAGAAACTTCAATGGGTCCATCTTAATTATACTCTGATAGTTGTTGTTGTATGCAAACTCTACTAGTGGAAAGAAACACTCCCAACATTTATGTTTGTCCATTACATACATATGTAACATATCCTCCAAAATTTGGTTTGTTTTTTCGGTTTTCCCATCTGTCTCAGGGTGATATGTTGTACTGAAATTCAGTTGTTTTCCCAAATCCTCTTGGAAAATAGTCCAAAATCATCCTATAAACATCGATCCTTGATCTAATATGATCCTTCTTGGTACACCATGTAATCTCATAACCTCCCTGACAAAATATCTAGCTATGTCTAACACTCGATATATCAAGCGTACTGAAAAAAAGCGTGCACTCTTCATTAGAGTGTATAATACCATGAAAATTGAGTCGTTTCTCCTTTCCGTCAGTGGAAAACCAATAATAAAATCCATTGAAATGACCTCCCATTTCGATTCCATAATAATATGTGGCTGTAACAATCCTATCGGATGCCTATGTTCATCTTTTACTTGTTGACATTCCAGACATCTCGCCACGTAACTAACTATGTATGCTTTCATTCCTTTCCAAAATAATAAAGTCTTAAGGTCTACCTTCATCTTCATGACTCCCGGATGATCCATGTACCCTACTCTATGAGCTTCACTCAAGATCAACTTATTAATTCGTGGTTAGGTGGTACACAAATTATTCTTTTAAATCTCAAAAATCCATTGTTGTCTAAAGAGTAACCTTCAAACTTCGGTACCATCATGGTATTTCATCCAATCTTATCCTTAACTTCTTTATACCAATCATCGTCAATCTATAAAATTAGAATATTTTCTTTAATATTCATATTAAGAGGTATTACTGAGAACATGCATGGTATCTGACTCAACGCATCTGCCACTTTGTTCAACATTCATTTAATGTAGGTAATCTTGAAATCGTATACGCTAAGTAATTTTGACCAATGCCTTTGTCATGCATTGAAGTCGCTCTATGTAAATATATGCTCCAATCCATAGTGATCTATCTTTAATTCGAAATTTCGTCCAATTAGATAATGTCTGCAAACTCTCAAGGCATATACAATTTCTAATAAATATGAATCGTGCATTACATAATTATCCTCATGCTTTCTCAATTTCATTAAAATGTAAGCAATCACTCGATTGTCTTGCATCAAAACTCTACCTAACACTTCCTTGGATGCATTTGTGCATACCAATAATTCCTTGTCCATGTCAGGGACCTTCAGTATTGGTGTTTTCGTCAAAAACTCAAGATTTTGAAATGCTTCCACGCATTTCTTTGTCTAAACGAACTTCTTGTTTTTATTTTGCAATTACATGATCAGATTTACTATCTTAAAAAAACCTTCGGTGAATCGTCGGTAATATCCTGCGATACCCATAAAGTTGCATACTTCTTGTAAGTTTTTCAGTGTTGGCCATTCCATAATAACCTCTACTTTCGTTGGATCCATCGCGATACCTTCACCGGATATGATATGTCCCAGGTAATGAATTTTCGATTGGTAAAAGGAACATTTTGATAGTTTTATGTATAATTTGTTTTCTCATATACATTGTAGTACCAATCTTAAATGTTCATCATGTTCTTCTTTCATCCAAGAATAAATCATTATGTCATCAATAAATACTTGAACAAACTTGTCCAAGTATTCGCGGAACACTCCATTAATCAAACTCATGAATACCCCCAGGGCATTTGTCAGTTTGAATGGTAAAACTGTAAACTCATAATGTCTGAATATTGTCTTAAATGCGGTCTTAGGGATATCTTCTTCTTTAATTTGTAACTGGTGATATCCTTATCTCAAGTCTATCTTTTAAAACACAGTCGTTCCTTTCATCTGGTCAAACAAATCGTCTATTCTTGGCAACGAATACTGGTTTATTATTGCATATTTTCTTAGTTGATGGTAGTCAATGAAAAGACTCCACAATCCATCCTTCTTTCTAACAAAGATCACTGGCGTACCCCACGGTGACATACTTGGGTGTATCAGTCCCAAATCCAATAACTCCTTTAATTTGATTTTCAACTCCTTCTATTTGAGTGTTGACATATGATATGGTGTTCTTTCTATTGGTTCAGTTCCAGGTTTCAATTCTATTGTGAACTCCAACTCTCTTTCTATTGGTAAAACTGGTAACTCTTCCGGAAACACGTCTGCAAACTCTTGCACTACATGAAGGTTTTCTAGTCCTTCCACCTCTCCCTTTTCATTTAGTTCTAATATTGCATAAATATTTCATCCCTTTCACAAACTCTTTTGTAGTTGTAGGGAAGAAATAAACCTCAAGAACACCCCCTAGTTCCTTCCTACAATCACTCTATTCTATCCCAAATCATCTATCAAACTTAACCATTTCATCTTACACTTGAGTATCGCATCATGTGATTCCAACCAGTCCATACCGATCACTATGTCATAATATCCAAAGCTCATGACATATAGGTTGGCCTTTGTTACAAAGTCTCCAAGGTTAATGCTATAGTATGTAACCTTTCCTCCAACCTTTTGTTTGGCACCCGAATCCATTTCTATGTATATGAATTCATCCTTCTTCACTTCCTTTACCTTAATTCTCTTTAGCATTGCACTAGATATAAAGAGCTTTGTATCATATAGATCTATCAAAATACTAAAAGTTTGGTTGGCGGTTGTACCTGACATCTCGAGCATAGTAGACCGGTGCTCGTCTTGGCGATTGTTCACCGCTACATGTATCCTGTAGGCCTTGCCCAAATCTCCAACTATAGTGAGTCTTGATGATCCAGCTGCTCCACCCTTCTCAATCATACAATATCAGTGGTAATGTGGCTATCCACATGTCCAAGATCCATCTTTCGGTCCATTACTCCTGGTCCCTGAAGTAGAATTTGATGGTCTAATAGTCTTTCATCCTATTATGTTCTATAGACTAGGCATAAACTATTGTTGTTTATGTGAATGACATTGTTGTTGTTGTCGTGGTCCTATGTAAGGATTCCTCTGATAAGGAGTATGTCGTCGTGGTGTCATGAACATAGGTATTTCGTGCCTATCTCAAGGCTCTGAAGTCTATCTGTCTAGTGTCTAGTGTTGATACACTCCCGATGTCATATGTCCAATCGATCTAGAAGGAGTCCTACCCTGACCCCCACTATTCAGCTCTTCCTCGGCTATGAGGGCCTTCTAAATTGCATCATACAATGTATGAGGCATTAGAATCCTCAACTTCGCACGAATGTTGAATTTCAGGCCGAACAAAAACTTGTTGACATTCAACTTCTCTGTGTTCAAATGTGGAGCATACCTAATCATCTCCATGAATCTATCTTCATACTCTGGCATCGTACGACCACCTTGTCATAAGACATTGAACTCATTAATATGGAACTCAATGAATTCCTCAAAAAAGTACCTTTCTCAAAACTATTCCTCAAACAAATCCCATGACACCTCCTCGATGGCCATGTTTAGTTGAGGTACAAGAATCTTCCACCATAGAAGAGTACTTCCCTTCAGTTGAAATACCGCCATGCAGACTTTCATGTTGGAGGTGTAATCACAAAGTTTGAGGCACATCACCATGTTCTCCAACCATTCCTCAGTGGTTGATCTGTCCATGGCACCAATGAACTAGGGAAAATTCACCTTCTTAATTTTTTTGTGTATGCTAACACTACTAATTGGAGTGCACTGTGAACCCTCATTGGGTACAGATGCTTTTCCCTCATCTCGATCTAGTCATTTAATCAAAGCCTCTGACATCCTCTGAAAGGACCTCATCATACCTACCACATCTCCCATAGAATCCTGCTCTCGATTAGTGATTTTTTCATCTCCTTGGGGGTTAGGCCCCTCTGGCATGGATACTATCAAAGGCATCACACCTCTTCCTCCAACACCACATCGTCTACTTCCCTGACATCCTCTAACCATGATTACCTGTGTGGAAAATTTCAAAATTTAATTCGTGATATATTTCAATCATTCATTTAACACATTGTAAGGTGTAATGGTCCAATGTCACTGGGTTGAACCTGCTCTGATACCATATGTAACGTCCCCTCTGTTAGGACAACAATAAGTGAGTAGAAGAGTGTAAAATAATGTGTTTCTTTTTTTTTGCAACCTTAGTTAGGAAACGTGTCACATGATACAACATACACCATTAATAATCAAAGATAAATTCGTCACTAATCATAGATCAACCACATCACAAAAGGATAGCAATGATAACTACCCTCCCAACCTACCCTACAAGGTTAGGACCTCCAAGACACATAATGAACACTCAAGTCCAGGATTCATCTGATGGATTTTGACCATTTAAGGTCTCAGTATTGGCAATTGTTCTGAGGAACAAGGAGGTAACTAATTCCCATAATAAAACAACTCTTAAAGGATCTGAACATAAACAAGTAACAAATTTAAGAATGACATCATTAATACTATTAAAGTAAATATACTCAATTTTACGCAATTAAAACATTACCAATACTAGGGACTACCAAAAGTCTAGTGCCTGAATTGGTAAACTAATTATGGACATAACAAGAACATCATTTAAAACACGAAGTCTAACTACCTAAGAATGTGCAACTTGGGAAATAAACATTACTAAGTCCTAAGCACATTTAGTTATCAACCATTATAAGAATGTTTATTTTTCTTTTTCTCAATTAACAACCTACGCAACTACTAGGGATATGTGGGCATGAAGATAAATTAATTAATATCAAACTTCCTCCTATCACCTTTACAAATTCAATTTCCTATTGTAATTCGAATATTGCATTACTAGAATCAAATAATTTACTAAGATGAGCTAGTTTTTTTTTATTCTTCATACCCTTCAAGGTAAAATTGAGGACTATAGTACATAAGGGATAAACCTAGTGAGTAGACAACTTTGCAAAAAGTTTCTATTAATAACACTTCAAGTTAATTTTAAGGTTTAAGGTTACAACTAAAATCGATTAGTGTATGACTAAATCGATATTGAATTTCCAATACTTTAAAGGAGGAGAAAGATAAAGTAATGATTCCACATGGATTAGTTTATGCATTTCTAAGATTTTGAAATTAAAATTTTGTAAATACTTTTTAGGGAGACAACATTGAGTTTACCCTTGAAATTAAAAATTTGTAAAAACTTTTTAGGGAGACAAGATTGAGTTTACCCTTTTTAGGGATTAAAGGTATCACTTAAATATTCTCCAATAACACATTCTTAACTAAATGTGGGAATGATTTATAGACTCTTAATACATTAAGTTATGGTGTAACACGATGATTCTGGTAAGATTCCTATATTGAAATTTGTGTATATATTCTCTTCTACTAGATCTGCTAAGCATGCGTGGAAATATTCTCCGAAAAATTTACATGTGATCATGCAATACGGATTATAACATCTCAAGTATGGCGAATATAACCTGTAAGATTTAATATTTAATCTTGCAATTATGGATTTCACATCCAAGTATGGAAAATACAACCTATAAGATTTAACAGATAATCTTGCAATTATGTATATCACATTCGAGTAGGGAGAATACAACCTATAAGATTTAACATAAAATCTTGCAATTATGGAATCCCCATTCAAGTATGGTGAATATAACAATAATAATTCTAACCAAGATGATTTTGTTTTTTGTCAGAATAGGGTCGTTATTGCGATCAAGATGATTTTTTTTTTCGTCGGAATCGATTCGTCAATCTAGCGACCACACATGGATCTTTGTCGGTATAGAGAATGGGAAAAGAAGCCTATATACAATACGGAAAAGTTTCCATTCGTCAGTCCATCCACCAATATTAGTCGGTCTAGCGACCCACTTTAGCCGCAAGCCTTGCTAGCATCTCTAAGGAAAACATAACCTTGGTCACTCTAGCGACCATAATTATTCGGTCTAGCGACTAATGTTAGTCAGTCTAACAACTAATATTAATCACAAGAGTGACCAATACAACCCTGGAAAAATTAGTCAAGTGACCAAATGGCTATACAAGCGACGAACCTATTCGTCGCTAGAGCGACTAATGTTGGCGTTTTTTTCAAAAAAAAAATGTCATTCACACAGGAATAATTTTGGGGTTGTATTAGTGATAAAAAAACACTTGCTAATATTTCCCAAATCACATGATAAGAGGATTATTAGGTAGAAGAGTTATTTTTAAATCTTAAAGTTTTAGAGGTTTTAAGGCTCAAATTCACATAAATTCAATAAAATGAGGATTTCACCTCTAAAAACATGTCAAAGGTTAATTTTATCTTTCGGCGGCTAAATGTGAAATTTATAGTTAAATGAGCCATCGAAAATCTCTGACTTTCGACGACTAAAAGGAAAAATACACGACTAGTAAGCCACTGAAATCTCTGAAGAGTCCAGATCGGTCTTCTTTCTGCCCAGATCACATTTTTTCGTTTCCAGAATCTATAGGAATGATCTCAAATTAAAGATAATAATTTTATTTTTAAATCTTAAAGTTTTAGAGGTTTGAGAAAGGCTCAAATTCACATAAATTCAATAAAATGAGGATTTCACCTCTAAAAATAGGCCAAAGGTTAATTTTAGCTTTCGACAACTAAATGTGAAATTTACAATGTAATGAGCCGCTAAAAAGCTTTGACTTTCAGTATCTAAAAGGAAAAATACACAACTAGTAAGCCGTCAAAATCTTTGAAGAGTTCAAACCGGTCTTCTTTCTCCCAGATTGTGGTTTTCCATTTAGAGAATCTGTGGGAATGATCTTAAATTAAAGATAATAATTATCAGAAGCTAGATCATCCTCTTCATCAAGTTTTGAAGGCATGTGGTAAGGGACTAAAGCCAAATGGCATGTTTATTCTTGACATAAATTGCTCAACCATCAAAGACAGATTTCGAAATCTGTGATTTTCACCAGCAAGCTACCAAATAATTCTCTAGGTTGTCAAATTCGACTTATTATGATAAGATTGGATCATTTATGCTAAAATATCAAATTGATTATGTTTATTTTTGGTATTTCAGATCCATTAAATTAGGATCTTGAAACCTTGATGTAAAGGCTATAAAAACCTAAGAATTCTAAGACACCAAAGGGGTGGAAAACAGTCTGAGGACTGTGGTTCTACTCTTGAAGACTTGTACATTGCATCCTTTGGAGATGTCCATGAATGTATCTTCACATCTAGACTCTTTCACTTTGTTTGTTCATTTTTCATATCCTTTCTTTCCAAGTTTATGTATACTCAATGACAGAAGGTTGTCATCCCATCTCTTCATTGATATATTAGACTTATATACATTGCTTCTTATGTTTGTCTTAGTGCCAGATAGTTGTCATACTATCATTGCACTCATAAGCTTAAGTTGTAAGTATTTACTTATTATGTCTAGCCATCTACTATATCCAAATCTTATATAAGATTCTACTAGTATGAAAAACTATCTTACCTATCATTACTGGCCATTCACATATGCCTTTGTGTAAGTATTTCTTGCTAGAATAATGAGTCTTCTCCATGTTTTCACACATTGATTAAAACTTTCTGAGAAACATAGTTGAAAGCCTTGGTATTTCAAGTGACCCATGTCTTTCTAAATGGATGTGAATTTATATTGTCGTCCGATTTGATCCTTTTTCCTCCACAGTTTATTTGATCCTTTTTCCTCCTTTGGCCTTCATTACAAAGTCTCCAAGGTTAATGCTACAATCTGTAACCTTTCCTCCAACCTTTTTTTTGGCACCCAAAGCCATTTATATGTATCTAAATTCATCCTGCTCGACTTCCTTTACCTTAATTCTCTTTAGCATTGCACCAGATATAAAGCCCTTTGTAGCACCTGGATCTATCAAAATACTAAAATTTTTGTTGGCGGTTGTACCTGATATCTCGAGCCTAGTAGATTGGTGCTCGTCCTGGCGATTGTTCACCGCTGCATGTATCCTATGGGCCTTGCCCAAATCTCCAACTATAGTGAGTGTTGATGATCTAGCTGCTCTGGCCTTATCAATCAGACAATATCACTAGTAATGTGGCTATCCACATGTCCAAGATCCATCTTTCGGTCCATTACTCTTGGTCCCTGAAGTAGAAGTTGATAGTCTAATAGTCTATGATCCTATTATGTTCTATTGAACATGCATAAACTATTGTTGTTTCTACGAATGACATTGTTGTTGTTGTCGTGGTCCTCTGTAAGGAGTCTTCTATTGAGGAGTCTATCATCATGGTGTCATGAACATAGGTCTTTCGTACCTATCTCAAGGCCCTGAAGTCTGTTTTTCTAGTGTCTAATGTTGATGCATTCCTGATGTCATATGTCCAGTCGATCTAGAAGGAGTCCTACCCTGACCCCCACTATTCATCTCTTCCTAATCTATGAGGGCCTTCTAAATTTCATCGTGCAATGCATGAGGCATTAGAATCCTCAACTTCGCACAAATGTTGAATTTCAGGCCGAACAAAAACTTGTTAACATTCAACTTCTCTGTGTTCAAATGTGGAGCATACCTAAGTAGCTCCATGAATCTATCCTCATACTTTGGAATCATACAACCGCAATGTCGTAAGGCATTGAACTCATTAAGATGGAACTCAATGAATTCCTCAGACAAGTACCTTTCTCAAAACTATTCCTCAAACAACTCCCATGACACCTCCTCGATGGCCATGTTTAGTTGAGGTACGAGCATATTCCACCATAGAAGAGCACTCCCCTTCAGTTGAATGACCGCCATGCATACTTTCATGTTGGAGGTGTAATCACAAAGGGTGAAGCACATCACCATGTTCTCCAACCATTCCTCAATGGTTGATCCGTCCATGGCACACATGAACTAGGGAAAATTCATCTTCTCAATTTTTTTGTGTATGCTAACACTACTAATTGGAGTGCACTGTGAACCCTCATTGGGTACAAACACTTTGACCTCATCTCGATCTAGTCAGCTAATCAAAGCCTCTGACATCCTCTGAAAGGACCTCATCATACCTACCACATCTCCCATAGAATCCTACTCCTGATTAGTGATTTTTTCATCTCCTTGGGGGTTAGGCCCCTATGGCATGGATATCAAAGGCATCACACCTCTTCCTCCAGCACCGCATCGTCTACTTCACTGGTGTCCTCTAACCATGAATACCTGCATGGAAAATTTCAAAATTTGATTCGTGATATATTTCAATCATTCATTTAACACATTGTAAGGTGTAATGGTCTAATGTCACAGGATTCAACCTGCTCTTATACCATATGTAATGTCCCCTCTATTAGGACAACAATAAGTGAGTAGAATAGTGTAAAATAACGTGTTTTTTTTTTTTTGCAACCTTAGTTAGGAAAAGTGTCAAATGATACAACATACAAAATTAATAATCAAAGATAACTTTGTCACTAATCATAGATCAACCACATCACAAAAGGATAGCAATGATAACTACCCTCCCAACCTACCCTACAAGGTTAGGACCTTCAACACACATAATGAACGCTCAAGTCCAAGATTCATCTGATGGATTTTGACCATTTAAGGTCTCAGTATTGGCGATTGTTCTGAGGAACAAGTAGGTATCTAATTCTCATAATCAAACAATTCTTAAAGGATCTAAACATAAACAAGTAACAAATTTAAGAATGACATCATTAATACTAGTAAAGTAAATATACTCAATTTTACGCAATTAAAACATTACCAATACTAGGAACTACCAAAAGTCTAGTGCCTGAATTGGTAAACTAATTATGGACATAACAAGAAGATCATTTAAAACACCAAGTCTAACTACCTAAGAATGTGCAACTTGGGCAATAAACATTACTAAGTCCTAAGCACATTTAGTTATCAACCTTTATAAGAATGTTTATTTTTCTTTTTCTCAATTAACAACCTACGCAACTACTAGGGATATATGGGCGTGAAGATAAATTAATTAATATTAAACTTCCTCCTATCACCTTTACAAATTCAATTTCCTATTGTAATTCAATTATTGCATTACTAGAATCAAATAGTTTACTAAGATGAGCCAGTTTAATTTTATTCTTCATACCCTTCAAGGTAAAATTGAGGACTATAGTACATAAGGGATAAACCTAGTAAGTAGATAGCTTTGAAAAAATATTCTATTGATAACACATCAAGTTAATTTTAAGGTTTAAGGTTACAACTAAAATCCATTAGTGTATGACTAAATCGATATTGAATTTCCAATACTTTAAAGGAGGAACAAGATAACGTAATGACTCCACATGGATTAGTTTATGCATTACTAATATTTTGAAATTAAAATTTTGTAAAAAAATTTTAGGGAGACAACATTGAGTTTACCCTTGAAATTAAAAATTTGTAAAAACTTTTTAGGGAGATAAGATTGAGTTTACCCTTTTTAGGGAGAAAACGTATGATTTAAATATTCTCCAATAACACATTCTTAACTGAATGGGAATGATTTATAGACTCTTAATACATTAAGTTATGGCGTAACATGATGATTCTGATAAGATTCCTATATTGAAATTTATGTATGTATTCTCTTCTACTAGATTTGCTAAGCATGCATGGAAATATTCTCCGCAAAATTTACATGTGATCATGCAATACGGATTATAACATCTCAAGTATGGGGAATATAACCTTAAGACTTAATATTTAATTTTGCAATTACAGATTTCACATCTAAGTATGGCAAATACAACCTATAAGATTTAACAGATAATCTTGCAATTATGGATATCACATTCGAGTAGGGTGAATACAACCTGTAATATTTAACATAAAATCTTGCAATTATGGAATCCACATTCAAGTATGGTGAATATAACAATAATAATTCTGACCAAGATGATTTTTTTTTTGGTCAGAATAGGGTCGTGATTTTTTGTTTTCGTCGGAATCGATTCATCGGTCTAGCGACCACACATGGATCTCCGCCACTCTAGCGACCAAGAAAATAAGCCTATATACAATAGGGAAAATTTTCCACTCGTTAGTCCATCCACCAAGATTAGTCGATCTAGCGACCCACTTTTGTCACAAGCCTTGCTAGCATCTCTAAGGAAAACATAACCTTGATCACTCTAACGACCATAATTATTCAGTCTAGCGACTAATGTTAGTCAGTCTAATGACTAATATTAGTCGCAAGAGTGACTAAGACAACCCTGGAAAAATTAGTCAACCGACCAAAT
This sequence comes from Picea mariana, assembly GCA_032191745.1. Lineage (NCBI taxonomy): Eukaryota > Viridiplantae > Streptophyta > Pinopsida > Pinales > Pinaceae > Picea > Picea mariana. The sequence continues at coordinate 26,771 of JASDQU010242459.1, read as the reverse complement.
GGCTATACAAGCGATGAACCTGTTTGTCGCTAGAGCGACTAATGTTGGTGTTTTTTTTTTTTTTAAATGCCATTCACACAAGAATAATGTTGGGGTTCTGTTAGCGATCAAAAATCACTTGTTAATATTTCCCAAATCACATGATAAGAGGATTATTAGGTAGAAGAGTTATTTTTAAATCTTAAAGTTTTAGAGGTTTTGAGAAAGGCTCAAATTCACATAAATTCAATAAAATGAGGATTTCATCTCTAAAAGTAGGCCAAAGGTTAATTTTAGCTTCCAACAGCTAAATGTGAAATTTACAGTTTAATGAGTCATTGAAAAGATCTGACTTTCGGCGGTTAAAAGGAAAAATACACAACTAGTAAGCCGCTGAAATCTCTGAAGAGTCTAGGTCAGTCTTCTTTCTGCCTAGATCGCATTTTTCCATTTCTAGAATCTATAGGAATGATCTCAAATTAAAGATAATAATTTTATTTTTAAATCTTAAAGTTTTACAGGTTTAAGAAAGGCTCAAATTCACATAAATTCAATAAAGTGAGGATTTCACCTCTAAAAATAGGCCAAAGGTTAATTTTATCTTTTGGCAGCTAAATATGAAATTTAAAGTGTAATGAGCCGCTGAAAAGATCTAACTTTCTGTAGCTAAAAGGAAAAATACATGACTAGTAAGCCGTTGAAATCTCTGAAGAGTCCAAACCAGTCTTCTTTTTTCCCAAATCACGGTTTTCCATTTCCAGAAGCTGTGGGAATGGTCTTAAATTAAAGATAATAATTATTAGGAGCTAGATCATCATCTTCATCAAGTTTTGAAGGAATATGGTAAGTGAATGAAGCCAAATGGCATGTTTATTCTTGACAGAAATCGCCCATCCATCAAAGACAGATTTCAAAATCTATGATTTTCACCAACAAGCTGCCAAATAATTCTCCAGGTTGTCAAATTCAACTTATTATGATAAGATTGGATCATTTATGCTAAAATATCAAATTGATTATGTTTATTTTTGGTATTTCAGATCCATTAAATTAGGATCTTGAAACCTTGATGTAAAGGCTATAAAAACCTAAGAATTCTAAGACACCAAACGGGTGGAAAACAGTTTGAGGACTGTGGTTCTACTCTTGAAGACTTGTACATTTCATCCTTTGGAGATGTCCATGAATGTATCTTCACATCTAGACTCTTTCACTTTGTTTGTTCAGTTTTCATATCCTTTCTTTCCAACTTTATGTATACTCAATGGCAGAAGGTTGTCATCCCATATCTTCGTTGGTATATTAGACTTATATACATTGCTTCTTATGTTTGTCTTAGTGCCAGATAGTTGTCATCCTATCATTGCACTCTTAATCTTAAGTTGCAAGTATTTACTTATTATGTCTGGCCATCTACTATATACAAATGTTATATATGTTTCTGTTGGTATGAAGAAGTATCTTACCTATCATTACTGGCCATTCACATATGCCTTTGTGTAGGTATTTCTTGCTAGAATAATGAGTCTTCTTTATGTTTTAACACATTGATTAAAATCTTCTGAGCAACATAGTTGAAAGCCTTGGTATTTCAAGTGACCCATGTCTTTCTAAATGGATGTGAGTTTATAATGTCATCCGATTTGATCATTTTTCCTCCACAGTTTATTGATCTATTTAAGTTATCAAGCTTACACCCTTCTACAATCAGGGAGTGATTTCTTGGAGAGATAACACTTTCATTATGTACTTGGGAGCTAGCACTGGAGTCAACACCCTAATGGTCAATATCGGTGATCCAATTTAACTTTTCATTTTTAGATGTAAGCACCATTGTGATGAGTCTCAATCCATGCTAGGGGATTTAATATCGAGTCTCAAATTATGGAAGTTGAATCTAGATCATTGGGTGGAGGAGATTTCACAGCAGCAGACCTCCCTTACGGAGTATTTGGGCATGGTTAAATCAAATGAATTCCTGTTAGATGTGGAAAATCAATGCCTAAGAGAAAAATCTAGGGAACAAGAAGCTACAATGACATGTAAAGAAGATAGTCAGCCTTCCCGAGCCTGATATAGGCCCTAGGAGGTTGATAGTCACATCCAACATATGACCAATTGTAATACATATCTCATCAATATGGAAATAACAATTGAAGGCATAGCTATGTACAATGTGCATATTAATAAGAAACACATAAATCCTATGAAATGTATTAACTTAAAATATGTTCATTTGGTCGTTATACAAATAATCTATCCGTAGTCAATTTTAATATTACACAATGTTCAGATACAATTAGGTTGAAAAACAATTCTAAACTATGCTTACTACTTGCCAATATCCCCATAACATTTTTTCATGCAAGGAAAATAATTTTATTTCATGATAAATCAATGTTGAACCTAGATTATTGAAAGAGTTAATAACATACTTATTTTACCAATTTCAACAACCATTTTCTAAATTTCATCCAGGCAAATATCAGTATAGTGAGTAGAGACAAAATAGATTGGTGTCCACTTTTCCATAAAATCACGGACTGTTACATTTTTTCCTTCATGGTTCACTAGGTTAAACAACCCACCAATGGAAACTTTGCCTATTGAGGGCCCATCTTTCACCTGTGTACATAGATTCTTTATTTCTAAAAACAACAAAGAGTGAAAATATCTCAGATTTCACATAGACCATGAAATGACAAAAGCTACATACAATGAAATAATGAAACACTCTTTCATGTAAACTCATCTAAAAGATATTCAATGAATGATTCAAGGAAATGTATGTGACAACAAGATATTCACTTAAGTGTGCAAATGCCACATGTGTTTGTGTTTGTATACAATGCCTAGAGGATGATGCTTTCAATCTCAAGAATAATGCAAGTATTCAAATTATTAAGATCAATCAATGACTATTTTTTAATGATATACAGAATTGCCTAATAGAGAACAATAATTTTCTTTGAAGTATCTATGAATTTGATCAAACTAATTTCAAGACATCAATATTTCAAAGCCACAAAATGTTTTATATGTGTCAATCCAATAATCCAATAGTATCTTTCTCAGTTCATTACATATCAGAAGTTGGGATTGTCTATTTGACTTCAATTCAATATGTATCAGTCCTACTTGTCCTAAATATGCAAATGCAAATGATATGTAACTCTTCCAAATGCACACAAGTTAAGATTTTTAATGTTTCTTATGTATGCATATTGTAGGTTATGTTCCCTGTGAATTATCTTTGTCAAAAACAAATTAAATGTGGTTGGGAATGACTATGTTCACACAGTCATAATTGGAGGTTTTACTATGATTTTGGGTGGAGAGTTTGGGAGGCGGTTTAGGTAGAGTGACTATGATCTTTGTGTGTTTGTTTTTAGGGGCGTGTCAAAGTGGAATAGGGTCTTAAATTAAGAATTCATGACAGTCATCAGTAAGGGTTTCTGTAGGTATCCATGGGGTGTCTAAATGTTTAGGAGATAGGGTTAATGGCCTTGTGTTAGGGAGATAATTGCCTAGGCATGAAA
>JASDQU010242459.1:7915-23233 GCA_032191745.1 Picea mariana | reverse complement strand
ACTCATCTAAAAGATATTCAATGAATGATTCAAGGAAATGTATGTGACAACAAGATATTCACTTAAGTGTGCAAATGCCACATGTGTTTGTGTTTGTATACAATGCCTAGAGGATGATGCTTTCAATCTCAAGAATAATGCAAGTATTCAAATTATTAAGATCAATCAATGACTATTTTTTAATGATATACAGAATTGCCTAATAGAGAACAATAATTTTCTTTGAAGTATCTATGAATTTGATCAAACTAATTTCAAGACATCAATATTTCAAAGCCACAAAATGTTTTATATGTGTCAATCCAATAATCCAATAGTATCTTTCTCAGTTCATTACATATCAGAAGTTGGGATTGTCTATTTGACTTCAATTCAATATGTATCAGTCCTACTTGTCCTAAATATGCAAATGCAAATGATATGTAACTCTTCCAAATGCACACAAGTTAAGATTTTTAATGTTTCTTATGTATGCATATTGTAGGTTATGTTCCCTGTGAATTATCTTTGTCAAAAACAAATTAAATGTGGTTGGGAATGACTATGTTCACACAGTCATAATTGGAGGTTTTACTATGATTTTGGGTGGAGAGTTTGGGAGGCGGTTTAGGTAGAGTGACTATGATCTTTGTGTGTTTGTTTTTAGGGGCGTGTCAAAGTGGAATAGGGTCTTAAATTAAGAATTCATGACAGTCATCAGTAAGGGTTTCTGTAGGTATCCATGGGGTGTCTAAATGTTTAGGAGATAGGGTTAATGGCCTTGTGTTAGGGAGATAATTGCCTAGGCATGAAAKGGGAGATATCCTAGGGTGAGATAGTATGAAAATAGGTCAACGTTAGGTAGGTTGGGGCTGCAAAAATAGCTTAGGATATTCAAATGGTAGACAATCCTGAGGATGGACATGAGTTTTTAGGATAGTAGGAGAGAGGCCTATAAATCTTGTGTTAGGAGTCTAATAGTTTAGAGTGGTGGCTAGTTTAGGGTAGGTTTCTAATGAATATGGATTGCCCAAAGGAAATTCTTTGAAACACTATTAATATTTACCATTCCAATAAATTTGTGTTCAAACAAGCCATGTGTATTATTAATGTCAACGCCACCTAAGTATCAATTCTTGATCTTCTCAAAATGATGACATATAAGCAACTTGTTATTAACTGGACCTAAATAATGCCTCCCTTTAAATGAATATTATAAATAACTACAAAAAAAAATGATCCCCATTTTACTAAATGTATGGCATGTTTCTTTCCTTTGGGGAGTTTCTCAAGGTGCAATGGATATTTTATTTACAAATGAATGATTATGTATTTACTGGAAATAATTTTCTTGATCCTATTTTATGTTAGGATACCTGACTTCTGATTTTTTATTTTTATGAATGCAAGTACCCAATAATAGGGAAATGTAAGAATACCAAGATATGATAATTTTATCAATGTTCACTAATGACCTCAAAGGTAGGTCAATGGGACTCAAAAGTACAATTGAGTAGTGACCCATTGTGGGATCATAATAGCATCTCCTAGAAGTTGAATTATAAAACAAAATAAGTTAAACTACTAAAAAAGAGAAATGACAAAATGGAAATTTCATATGTAACATGAAAAAGGGATGCTCATACTCATTAGAATATGAAGCCCTTGATGTCACTACAAAAATAGTACTAAAATAAGAGAAGGGAGAAGATGATTTCCCTGGTGATTCACCAACCATAGATTAGTCAATTCATTGCTTGCCAATGTCTTTAGGGGAGAGTCCATATTTGAGAGGACTTGACTATGTAACCATGGGTGAAATTAAAAATACTTAGCGATTGAAGTTTGGTTTCAAGAAGGGGATTTACAGTGGAAAATGAATGTGATAAGAAATATATCTCCTCAAAATCCTAGTGGGGGTAGGTCTGCTAGATGGAGGTTGAATAAAAGTGCATAGCCCATCCAATCTAGTATTTGGTGTGACCTAGGTCTATTCCTACCACTCATGTCCACCAACTATTTTAATCGAGAGAAGAAAGGAATGATTATCTTAATATGATCCATCCTTAGACGTCCATGTAAGATCTATTCCATGTATCCCAACATTTTCATGATAAAATAAGTTAGTATTCTCTAGTATGGATACCAAAAGAAGGTAGAGAGAGAAATTCAAGAGTGTCAGTATTAGAGGACATAAATGAAGTGTTGACACAAAGGGTGGATATCTTATATACACAAACAAAAGGAAACTAGGTCTTATGTTTTAACATAATAGAGAAGGGACCACCTGTGTTGAACACGACACACCCACCACTCAGAAAAACAAAGTGGAATACTTTTCACACTCAAAGATTGAAATTGTAGATATCTAATTCATGGATGCAAAGATGAATCATCCTCAAAATATAATTGTATTTATACTTACCCTGAAATTACAAAAAAATTGGATAACATAGGCGATGTCACCAAAGGTAGACATGGTCAGTGAAATAATAAGCAAACAATATCACCTTGGAGAGAATTGGTTAAAAAAAGAACACATTCATCAAATGGACAAGGGGTTATAGTATTAAAAAGGGAATTCATTCCACTCACAGGGCATGTGGAATGGAATAGGAACCTTGATACTGGATTGTTTTATATATCATATTCATAGTCTGGACAAAGACAATACACACCTCATTTCTGAACTCAATTGAATGATAAGAAGTTCTTCCCATTGCTACAATTAATCACCACACAACACATTAATCTAAATTATGGCATCAACTAGGACTCAAATCCAAATTTAAGAAAAGTATCATTTCCTTATTTATGATAAATGATTATAAGTTGCACTTAACTATAGGGAACATAATTACAATTGTTTGCTTGTCACAGGTTCAACTATATCATTAGCTCAAGGAAATATTTAATAAACAAGTGACCAAAAGAACAAAACCACACAAACATGGTGAAAACAACAATTGCAAGGTATACATATATGGAACTTAGTATCTAAATCTAGTTAGAAGGAACATGATCCAAATTATTGGCTTTAGTCAGTTAATGCCCTAGATGAAAAATATAGAGTAATTTTGGAGACAACCAAACACAGTTACAATGGTATGTTGTTCAATACATTGCAATAAATCAAATGATATATTAATCACCTCAAAACTTCCAAGAATGGGGGACTGTGTCAGAGTGAATCTATATCTATCATTAAAATGGTGGGACTATCTTTGTAATAGTTATGTCAGTCATAAATTGAGTGCCAAGTTAGTAGCTTTAGTAGCTTTAGGGAGCTATAGAGATTAGTTTTAGATGTCTTGAGTTAGGCCACTAAGAGTCTAATATTGTTAGGCTTAGGATGTAGGTTAGGTTTAGGGTATACTGAGGTATGTAGGGGTGGCCTAGGTTAGGTTAGGAGGTTCGAACCTCCTAGGAGGAGCAAGAAGCATATGAAGAGGATGATGAACCTCAAGGTCACCACATTTAGTGTGTACTACATTTATTTAGGCTAGCAACAGTGTTGGCTAGAGAGACATACCTTGGGGATTGTTCCCACCGCCATGCATCCTTAACACTCGTGGAGTCATCATAAATTTGTCTTCTTAAATTCAAATTTCCTAAGAAAATCATTGATCTCCACATTCATTATGAAATATCATGATAGTTATAAATCATCCAAAACTCACCCTAAAACAGTGTTTAACAAGATCCATACCTTTGAGTGATCAGGTTCCTCCAATGTTGCTTCTCTCCATCCTACGATTCATCACATGACTTAATTATATTTTACAATAGGAATTAAAGATGTAACAACCTCTATAAATTAATGACTAAAGACGAATACTTGAATGAGATTCTCTTTGTTTTGAGAATAAATTATTGTCTACTGAACAAGACCAACCACGTGAAGGTGGAAGCTCTTTTGGCCCCTCCCCCCCTCTCATACCACTTTCATTTCCCCATACCCAATCTATCTAGATTTTACAACTATAATTAGAAATGCTAGTAGCATTAAATATAAGCAAAAAACATTCATCGCCATTTGTTAAAACAAAAAACATGAAAGCAAATAACATTAATGACATGTAGGAAAACAAAATACATTACATTGGACCAGGAATATATTGGATTTATATTAATAATAAAATGTCTAATCATTTATTTTTCTTCTTCTTCTTCTTCTTCTTGGTCTCCATGAAATCACAAATTAATTCATCATCATAATTTAACTAATCCCCCACAGTTATTGGGCCTTCTTGAAGTGTTGCATCATCAGTACTCAACACCTCATGCTATGATGAAATTCTAGTATTTCAGCGTGGAGGTTGAGGATGCGAATGGGCATCCACTACTGCAAAAACAACAAAAAATTCAAGTGATATTGTTATTCATTGTTCCTAGGGAAATTTCATTAATACCGATTTAATTACAATGTTTTATACCTGGATTAGTCAGTGCAGTAGAAATAGTAGTTGGTAGCCACATTGTTGTTTTTGTGCTTGTTGATCTCCTCTCTTGATTGGCATCTACACACTCTTCCATATGAAACAATATAAGTATTTAGTACAGAATATACTCTAAATATTAATACTCATTAAAAAATGGAAAAAACATTAAAAATGCGTGCATACCACTATGTAATGATTCTTCGGCAACAACGCTTGATTCAATATGAGGTTGGAGATGTGGTTCATTGGGTACATCAAGAGAATTGGTAGCATTATTACTCTCCTGTGAATGTGGAAAAGACACACATTATTTTACATTTTAAATGAATAAAAAATATATTTTGCATTACAAGTAATCAATGAGTAAAAACTAATCGACAAGTTTTTAATTTAATTTTATTTACCATGTCCTCCAGAGAAACACATGGCAATTTCCCCAAGCTTCTTCGTCGCACCACCACACCATCAAAACCTTTCATGAACTTGACCTTTAGATCTTCTTATGTGGCTTTGTATTTGAAGAAATCCCCTTGCATTGAGCAATATCAAAATCATTAGCCACTAGTTGCAATGAATTACATATTTTTTGAAGATGATAAAAATAAAGTAAAATGTTTAGGCACTTACAACCCATGCCTTCAATCTCCCGTAACCACCTTGGCCCAGTTTATGTTGGTCTTGTTTGTCTTGTCATGCCTTTGTTGCCTTGGAAGTGTCTTGGATTCTATGCAATATTTTGAAATATGTTAGATATTGATTGTTTTCCTCGTAAAGTAAAAAAAAGACCATCATAGTAAATTGAAAACACCTCTTACCTTCCAGGGCCAGGTGGGTTCTTCCCTTGTTCTTTCATCGCTAATTCTCTTACATCAAGAATAATTTATTTCCACTCCCTCTCGGGTACAACCAAAGGGCGTTCACACTTCGGGTCTTGTACTAATTTATTCATATGCACCTCTCTAACATGTTTCAAATGCTTTCTGGTCCTTTTTAGGACTTTCGGCTTATTGAACAAGTCACCAAACTCGCCAACTAGTCTGGAGATAAGAAGGCTTTTCAGTTTGTAATTTTGTTGATTCCATCATAGCTGAATGGTCAGCCCAAAAATTTCTAATGCATAGTCATGTAAACTATTGTAGAACACATGTTTTCCTATAAAACATCGTCCTCATTAGTAATTTAAATCTCATTGATATGTTATTGTTTAAACAATTATATAATAGGAATCTCGATAAACACATATATTAAATACCTGGTAGCTATACTATTTTTAGAGGAACCATGTCATGGTCGACCAAAAATGATATCGTTGTTGTTCCTCTGCTTTGGATATGTGTAGCACCAAGGTAACAATCAATGAAAGAGTAATCAGTTCCATGATCATGTACACCACCTGCACGATATGACGTGTGTTGTGGGGGCGTGGCATCACCCCTAGAAGGTATAGAATCGATCGCAGGTGGCACACTTGGGGTGGAAAATAGCCTTGTGGCTACATGTCCATGTGGGTTTGTTGTTGCAGTCCTGTTGCTGCTACTAGGACCTTCCCCTTCCCCTCTCATCGATCTCAAAAAATTCTACAATGAGAAATATGTGTTAATTGCATATATCAAATTACAAAATTTAAAACCAAAAATTGATATTGTTAGATGACATGACTTACCCCAAAATTTTCTATCTTAACACGTAATTCATATATCCTCAGGAAATCCTCATCTGTTTCTAGCCCAGCAACGACCAAATCTCGGAAATCCCTATTGGCCTTTCTTAGGGACAATTCTATTGTCTGCAAGGGGTCTCTAGAACCAAATATCTCTCCATCGCTTATATATTCATCGTTTTTGGTCGATGTGGTGCTAGGAACAGGGCCTTTTCCCCGATCAATATCTTTTCCATGCTTAAGGCCTTTTCCCTGATCACCACTCTGGCAAAATTTCAAGAAGAATGTTAGTACGTGTAATAAATATTGAAAAAACAATATATGAAATAATGGAATATTGGAAAATATTATCAAATGAAACATTCACACATACAAATTAGAAAATATTTCGAAATGAAACATCGAGAAAAAATTAACAAATGGAACATTCAGAAATAAAATAAAATTTTGTCACAAATGAAACATTCACAAATTAAGTAATCCCTTTTTAAGTTTGGGTATAATGGATTTTGTATCATAGCAAAAGAAGACATTCATGGGTCGACTCAATTCATATTGTAATCAACCAGCAACTCTTCACCTGTCATTATTCTTTTCACCGCACATACAAATATCTTATTACCTTCATGCTCCTCAAAAATGAAATTGGGTTCCTTTCTTGTCATCCCAGGCCTTGTATTGTTTATAAGACCTGCAATAGTCCCCGATGCCTTTGTCCTTCCATCAATATACATATTCTATCCTTCATTTTTATTATTTTCTTTCAGTTGTATATAATTTGCGGTGAGTGCATATCTCTGCATACTAGGCATATATTGGACCAACCTCAACCATACTCCATAAGTGTAACATGGTCCAACATACTCAAACAATTCAACCATTCCACCATATTTTACCTTTATGTCGTCCATGGAGAATAAACCAAGGTCATGGATGTATGACCGAGCAATGTAATACATCCTCTCATTAATGCAGAAGTTGGTGTCCAACTCTGGTAGTTCCTTGGGTACCCATTGTTTCAGTAGGTGTTTGTACCTCAAGGGAACCTCGATGTCACCTATGCTCTCATCGTCGTAAGAACATGAACCTCCTTCAACAAGAAATAATTTCATGCGCCTACCAAACTTTCTTCTGACATTTCCACCTCTAGTTGATTTTGCCTTGTTACATATGTTGGATATGTTTTCCCTTGTCCCTCTCAAAATTTCATTGCTCGAGCTAGATGATAGGCCTGATAGATACATATTTGGTTGTACCTACACTCCATCGAGGGAGAAGGAAATGTTAGGCCAACGATATTCATATTATATTATAGCTAAAGATAAACATTGAAAACATAACTTGACATGTAAGACTTTTGCATCTAGGGTTGGAGCCCAACCTCTAAAAAAACACAAAGTATTTCTTCACTCAGTATTTTGGGTAGGTGTTGGGCCAAGAGAACAAAANAAAATTTCATTGCTCGAGCTAGATGATAGGCCTGATAGATACATATTTGGTTGTACCTACACTCCATCGAGGGAGAAGGAAATGTTAGGCCAACGATATTCATATTATAGTATAGCTAAAGATAAACATTGAAAACATAACTTGACATGTAAGACTTTTGCATCTAGGGTTGGAGCCCAACCTCTAAGAAAACACAAAGTATTTCTTCACTCAGTATTTTGGGTAGGTGTTGGGCCAAGAGAACAAAATATATTAAATGTTGCTGAAAAGAATCATGTTAAGTGGGAATTGAGCCAAAACAATTAAATGAATGCTTCCAAGATTTATTAGGGTGAAAGGAAGATCTCAAAATAACCCAATGCTATACATCAAATGAATCTGGGTGGGAGGGTAGTCTCTAATGAACTATATCAATGTTGATGTCGAAGATGATTGTTTTGGGTGGGCGTTGAGATAAATAGAACCAAAACTACTACCAAGAGTAGATAAGATAGAGGAGTAGACCTCAAGTAACCCGAGCTATATGAATTTCGTTTGTTCATAAGTATAAAGTTTCATTATCCAATATTATGTGTGCTATAAAAGTTTAGGTAAATATTTGGATGATCCGTTGCTGTGGAAACTACTCATGGCGAGAATGACACCATGTCTCAAATTACATATGTGCAATTTTATCTTGTTTGATCTCTAACAATTACATCATAAGAGAAATCTATAAAACATATATACATATGCATATATATGAGTTATGCAGTTAGTGAGTTAGATTGCTAGAAAAGGTTGTTGGATGAGGAAGAACAAAACCAAACCAATGCCTAGAGATAGGTGTCCAAAGTATATAGATTTGTGTGCATAGGACATGCATTAGTTTCAATGTGCCCAACATAGTACTAGTTTCAATTGTATTCTTTCCCATGATAGAGAAGTGCACAACTGATATAAAAAAGTGGTAATTATATCTTGTCAAATTCCAAAGTCGTAATTTCACATCACATATGGATTATAAACTTATAATATAGGAAGGATTTCTTATGTACAAAATCTGGTTGTTGTTGTCTTACCATAGAGATATGTGAGTTGAGAGAGAAATGTCATGGATAAGAGCCATGAGAATGGATTTCATGACAATTGGTGTGTAAAAGTGAAACAATAAACTAGAGTGAGGGTGTAGGAAAAGTGTGTTGATCCATCTACATGAGTTGACTTGAATAAATCAAAGTGAAAATTCTACATAATGAACCTCCTTTATTGTTGGTTTATCAATAAATGTGAAACCAAATCATTGTATCAACATGACACTATATCAGTTTGTGGAGCCTAATCGTTCTAGGGAATATGTGTCAACAGCATGGCTCTGCTCTCATTTTCCCTTTTTATTAACCCCTCCAACCCCCTACCCCTTCGGGTACTCCTTGTACCACCATATATTTCACTAGCTCTTAGTTTCTCTAAGGGATTTATCTGTTAGCGTTTTTGGAAGGGAATCTAGCTTAAGAAAGAATTAGAGCAACTAATATATGGGGGTCTAGATCCAACAATGTAGATGAAATACCTACCTCATGGCATAGCCAAGTGTGCTTCATGAGTTTCTATGTATTCACTAAGAGGGTTACCCATAGAGCATGGTGCAACATCATATAAATCTCAGTAATGAGATATTGATAAACTATTATAACACTCTCCAATGAAACTTTTCAACCAGCAGATAATGTATGTGGGTCCTGAGAAACTATTATAACACTCTCCAATGAAACGTTTCAACCAACAGATGATGTATGTAAGTCTTCATGTGACGAAATTGAGCATCAAACCCTTGAGAGAGACAAGACATTTCCAAAAATAAATACGATGAATAAATGTTGGAGACCTAAAACTTGTAGACTTAAGTTTTCCTTCATTTGATTCCCCAAAAGTGGTGAGCATGGATTCTTAATATACTATTGCACTCCAAGTGTTCATTCTAGCATAGGATTTGATTGGCGGGATTCAAATTTGATAGGTAATATCAAGTATCCTGCCATTCCTAACTCATGGGACTAAAAATTTACCCAATCCTAACTCATGGGATGGAAAATTTACCCTTAATTGTTGCTGTCATTTCTCCAAGAAGGTGACAGGGAAAGTATAAATGCATGAAGACAAGAAGTAATTCATTTTTTTAAGGGAGAGATGCTCTACATGAAATTTCTAGCCACTGTCGACCGTCATTTGTCTTCAAATCGCTATGGAAGAAATCACTATGCTTCGGAGGTAAATGAGAAATCACTATTCTTGGGAGGTAAATGAGCATGGGAATATACCAATAGGATTCAAAATCAATGATTCACTTTGGAAGGGGAAGGAAAAAATTGGAATAACATACTCAACGATTCGCTTTGGAAGAAAAGGAATTCAAACAAAAATATATAAAACAAATACAAAGTCAACACAGCACTAAATCACTATTCCGCGAGGTGTGAGATCAATAGTTGAGTATGGAGGAAAATTTTCCTTGGTACCATTGCGATTTTTCCGAGGCCAGCAAAAAAACAATGTAAAACTAAAATATTGGACATATACGCATCTTTATATCATCGACGAGAGACATAAATCATTGAGTAAGAAGGTATGATGCCATCCCATGTGAGCGATTATGATTCGTTAGAAATCGTTTAGTTTGAAGGGATTTAAACTAAGGGATTTATCAAAAAACACTCTTAGTCGCTCTAATTCCTCTAGCTCTTAGTCACTTTAATTCCATTTGGGGGTTTAGGGTTTAGAGACCATTTTTCTAGCACCATTTTTGGGACATTGTGGGTTTCCTTCATACCTTCAAAAATCGTGGGGTCAAAAACATACAGGTCTTTGTATCCGTAAACATTTCTTAGAAAGGAGGGTTACATACCATGGTTTTTTGCAAGGAATTCTGAGGAATCTTCGTGTGTGCGTGCCTCCTTCTCCCCTCCTACCCTCCACTCTATGTGAGTGCGTGCAACTATTCATGCCAGTTCAAAAATATGAGCGCGATAGTCATGTAGTGATAGTGCAGTGTGATTTTGGTTTTGGTTTTTTTTATGTTGTTTTGTTTTGTTTTTATTATTATTATTATTATTTATATATAATATAATTTATATATTATATAATATATATAATTTATAAATTATATATTAATATATATATATATATATATATATATAATCCTAAATGTAAGCATGTATAGGCCCATCAATAATTGCTCATCCATACATAATTTTGACTATGTTCACTTAGATCCCATTGCCACAATATTTGTTGAGGAACTACATGTATTTAAAAAGTGTTTAATTTATTCGCTCTCCGGTCATACCTCTGAAGACAATATCACTTCTAGTTCAAATAGTTCTTTAGCCTTTGTATATACACACACATTCTATTTTGTTGTTCTAGTAAAGAATAATAGTCAACCACCTCTTAGTGTATTGCATCTACAACAAGATCAACCTTTGTGATGGATACACCTATTGTTGTAATGGAAAGTATGAATATTGGTGCCAACGCCCTCCCACTCACCCATGTTCCTTACTACAATGGGATGACTTGTGGAGGTCAACATTTGTATTTTATGTATTTTTTTTATATTCCTACTAGTGGAGCACATGTCCAATGAGTTTCATCACAGTTACTTTTTGTGTACCCTTCATGGAGAAGGTTTACGATAATGAAATATGGTTGTGCCTTTGTTAAAGGTAAATCTACCTACTCTAATGAAAGTCCATGATGAGTATCTTAAGCTCACCAATAGAAAGAAGGATAGATCACCATCTACCTTTCCCTAGGGATCATATGCATAACAAAAAATAAAAGAAAAAAACATAAGAGAAATACCTTTACACTAACATTTGTCCTTCACCTTGTGAGAAAATTGGTTAATTCAAAATCTAGAGTCAAGATCAAACTTGCACACACATCAAACAAATAAATTCTTTCTCACTCCACTTTAAATTTCTAGATAAACAAGGTAAATTGAAATACACACGAAACTCTAAATAAATCTTCAGGTTAATCAATCTCCTACCAATTATAATATTTATGCATGGAAATACATTGTGAAGTACACAAGAATTGGGGCACAAGGGGGAAACGGGGGAAGAATATAGATCTATATTATAATATTGACAAGGTGATAAAAAGTGTACAAATTACATTCTATAAATTGTGAACATATGATATGATGTCAAACAATTAGGAGACTTAATTGATCAAGTTTCGTTCATGTATACCCACTGTCACATGTGATGGAACCTACCACTGATGATGCCCCAAGTTACTGCAAATGCCTCTAAATCCACTTCCCAAAATAATGAGTTGAATTTTATAGGAAGATATTCTCTAAAAGGAAGGCATTGAGGTATATATCATCAATTGGTGGGAAGTAAGATTAGGAACATGAATTGAGGTCTTGGACAATAGCTTTGAGAGAACAAACCACTAAGTACAACTTGGCACTAGGAAGGTTGATATGGATGGTAAAGATATTTGAGAAATGTCTAACTCAAGCTAAAAACTTCCCTTTAACATGTGCATGACCTAATGATGACTTGGAAAACAATCAACACCAAAAGGGACCATTTATATACGCCAATAATTCAAGACACATTTAAGGGTGTTCCATAAAGACTAGAAGAATAACCAATCATAGAAGTGAAAACTCAAAATCATGGTTTTATCTCCTAAAATAAACTTGTCATTTTATTTTATTTTTAGGTGATAGCATAGTCATGAATAAGTTTCATTTTTAATTTTTTGTGGTTTATGGTCTCCAAGCAAAGGGAATAAGTGATAAATTCAAAAATAAATTGATTTGTTGTTTATTGCTTTCAAAAATCAAAGAAAAGTCTTTTCGACGGCTAACCATTGTTTTGAAGTTGAGAAGGATCCCCTCAAAAGTCAAGATTCCAGCGGCAAATGCAACATTTGGAAACAAGACGAAGCCATCGAAAAGTCAATCTTCTGGTGACTGTAACGGCCTCCTCGTTACGACAAGAACTCTGATAACAGGTGCCAATTTTTTTTTGTTTAAGGTGTGTGCGCGCGTGTAGAAGTAATAGACACACTTGACTCCTCGTCGCCACTCGACAACCAACAAGTTGTAACCATGATGCTCATCACAAGAAGATTGAGGGCACACCATGGGTAACGATGAGAAATGGACGACCATAGACACCCGGCGCACAATGCAAACATTTAATGACCTACTGGGTTATGCACAGTACGAACACAGAGGGAAGGATCCATAGTAGTAGATCTTACTATTTCTGCACAGGAAAGCAGGGAGTTTAATCTTAGTTCTCTGCTCCGGAGAGAGAGAAGGTCAGATAGGCTCCTGGCTGACTGCTTAGGCAGAAACTAGTAATCTCCAACAGGTGTGTCACAAGAGTGGAAACCCTGCCTTTAAAGGGCCCGAGACTCTTGATACGGCACAGGATCCTTTTCACAAAATAATCACACACAGACTTATATACTAGGCTACAAGGAGGTGTCTACCTCTCGCCCGACACTAGCCAACAAAGCACACCTAAGTTTATGACCCTGTACACCAATAGTTGAACAAGGACTACAATCTACCCTAGTCTCAAGGCCATTCATCATGCAACTAGAGATCCAAAATGTCATCTAGGTACCTTCTAAAATTACACATTCCAAGACCTTATTGTGCGAGTCTGTTCTCAACTGGGATAACATTTAACCAAATAAATGATCCATGTTTAATCAAGAATACTGACTAGTTAAAGGTTTATGTTTACAGTGAACCTTAGCATTTCATTTAAGGTTAACACAGTACTCTAAAATCCATTAACTCTTTCATTAATTATAAATAAAAATGATAGTTGATTTATCATTAAGCACAAATGGCTTATTCCTTAATTATACCACCATGAATAAAGCAGCATCCAAATCCATTAACTCAATCAACTTCTATCAAGACTAAAGAAAGGTTATAAATTGTCAATTAAGGCGACATTATCCTTTAAATTAATAATTAAGGCAATGTCCTAAAATCAGTTGTCTCACTCATTGTTAATAGGGTTAGTTGTGATTTATCATGTAAGGCAGGGATTTAGTCTCAATCAAATTGGAATGCCATAAAACAAAACCTAGAAATTTCCTTAATTCGTTCATTAATTTTATTCATCTACTGAATAGTTGCAATTTATCATTAAGAAAACATTTAACAATCATCCCAAATTATAAGACTGAGGAACAATTAGATTACTCATCTCAATACATCTCTTATCATGTTGACTTAGCAAATAAATTATCCTCACAACACTTCTTGCACTCTAACAATACAATACATTTTCCCTCACTAAGCATAACCATATTACCTTCTATATCATATAACCCTATCATCATTCTCCATGTTACACTAACATTTCAATTTAATAGCAAGGATTTTCATTTTATTGTTATCATCAACAATGACACTACAATAACATTTCTTTAACCCAACCCGTTCATCACTTCCAAGTTATAATAATAATTCAATGGACTAACAAAGAATTTATATTGTAATGTTGTTAATAAAAATTGAACTACAATGACAGGACCAGGATTAACCCTACCGGTACCTTTAACAATTAGTATGGAAATCTTAAAAATATCAAGGACCCTACCTTTACATGATGTAGAAATAAATTAAAATAGCCCTGCAAAGATCTATCCATTCCGTTACTTTTCATACTATAACACTTGTAAAGAAAATAACTGTCATCCTACCATCGTATGTCATCAATACTAATAACCTATCTTCCCTATTGTAAAAGCATCACCATTACCTTCCTTAATCAATAAAGTGAAATTAACTCACCTTACAGTAACATGGTAGACCAAACTAAGGTTAATGAGCCAAGGAAATATCATCATAAGGAGCATCATAGGGTAAATCATCTTGTAATAAAGTTTTGTTGTGGTAATTCAACTGTAAAATAATTCTTTTATTGCAATCTTAATCTTCTCATTACAACTGGATAAGCAAGTGCCTTTTATGATTGTTAGCCTGACAGATTTCTTTAATTAAGGAGGACAGTGCTGGCGTTAGGTCAGAAGTAAATCGATGGCATCAAGGACGTCAGGGATCTGTATAGGAGGGTAAATATTAAAAAGGTAAAAATAGAAAGCGGTAAACAGCTGGGCAAATCTACCATTTACCAACGCCATGACGCACGCATTCCAACCATACATTTTTATACAAATAAATTTCAACAGGCTTAACCATCTCAGAAAAAAAATTCATGCATATCATGGTTGCAGTGATAAATAAGTAAGGTAGTTAAGGATTGCAGGCTACAGGGGTTGGCTTGAACCTCGCAGTTTCGAGGATGAGTCGCTGCCAGAGTGGGGGCATTCGGTGAAGGAAAATCCACGTGCCCTGTGGCAGATAAGAAGAGGCCGCCCTCGCACTCCAGTAAATACACTAAGAAGGTTTACACAACCCAAACGCAGTCAACGAGGCTGGGAACACCGCTCAAGGAGGCTGAAGGGTCCAACCACAGGCATCTCGATCAAGTTGTTTAGAATCCAACGCAAAAGTTTGCTGAGATTTTAGAACTAAGGTAAACGTTCCAGTCCCGCTGGTGTTTAAGGAAACACTACTCTTACACTAAGTGCCATATCCCCACGAATTCTTCATTTGCACCGTAGGGCTTCTCTTGGATAATTTCGGGATTTTAACAAAGTTTGAGCGTGGCCGGAGCTGAATAGAATCCAGTTCACTGCGATTTTTATGTTGTTTTTTTTTTTTTATAATTTTTTTTTTTTTTGAGGTTGAAG
>JASDQU010242458.1:152651-163739 GCA_032191745.1 Picea mariana | reverse complement strand
GAAACAACATGATGTATACTATCCATTCATGGGTGTTGTATATGCATGTGCATTTTCCTTCATGTCCAAATACCTTTATCAATCTTGTAGTCCAAAACCCATGACTAGGGTTGAGATCAATGACAACAATCAATCTTCCAACAACAATTACCACTCTATATAAGACCTCAAAGGGTCCACAATAGCGAGGTGTTTTCTTGGCACAAGATCCCATTATTAAGGAACTCTTTCTGGGCCTAACTCTAAGATAGACATGGTCTCCTGTCTTGAAATCTCTAGGAGTTCTCTTTCTGTCGGCGTAATGTTTTTGTCTATATTGAGCGATTTTCAGATTTTTCTTTATCTGAATCACTTGTTGTTCCATTTCTTTCAGCATGTTGGGTCCAATTGTAATTATATCCACTGGATTACTCCAGCTAACCAGAGTCTTGCACTGTCTACCATAGAGGGCTTCGAAAGGGCTCATATTTAGTGATTCTTGATAACCATTGTTTTAGGAAACTTCTACCAGTGGCAGGTAGTCTTCCCACTTCTTAGGTTGATGCATTACATACATTCTTAGCATGTCTTCTAATATTTGGTTTACTCTTTCTATATGTCCATCAGTTTGAGGGTGATAGGATGTTCTAAACAACAATTTAGTCTCAAAACCAACCATCAAGTATTTCCAAAAAATTGAAGTGAATTTCGTGTCTCTATCAGATACAATCTCCCTAGGCATGCCATACAGTCTGAATATCACCTTCATGAAGATGTTGGCAATATCTATTTCCTTGCAAGTCAATTTGACAAGAATGAAGTGAGCGGGCTTACTCAATTTGTCCATCACTACCATGATGGCATCATTTTCTCTGGACAATTTTGGTAATCCGGTGATGAAATCCATGGAGATAGTCTTCCATTTCCATTCCAAAATTGGTAGAGGTTGCAACACCCCTGCTGGGTGCCAGTGTTTTTCCTTAACATGATGGCATTCTAGACATTTAGCTAAATATTCATCTATGTGATTTTTCAATCCAGGCCAATAGAATTGTTTTCTAGTGGCCGTGATCATTTTATGATAACCTCGATGACCAGTGTATGGTATCTTGTGCAGTTCATCCATTATGAACCTATTCAAGTCATCACAACTTGGGATATATAATCTATTTATGTAATTCAATAGACCTTCGTCCAACATCTGATAGCCTTCATACTTTATCCCTGTAGGATTTTTTTTAAGATACGATGTCACAGTCTTGAAGAATGTGTTTGCTTCTTGTGCATTTCTGAATGTTTCGCTCAAATCTGTTTCATAGGTGCTCACCGCTTCTAGGTGAAACGTTTTCATACTTCTGCTAAGGGAATCGACCCCCTTATTTTCCTTTCTTTTGATGTGTTTGATTTCGAAATCAAACTCACTAAGGAGAGCAATCCACCTAGCTTGTCTAGCATTGAGTTTTGGTTGATCAAACATGTGCCTCAACCCACAGTGGTCTATCATAAGTATAAATCTACTACCTAGGAGGTAGTGCCTCGACATTTTTAAAGCATGCACTATTGCAGCCAGCTCTATATCATGGGTCACATAATTTATTTCATGCTCATTCAATTTTATGGATTCGTAGCAAACTACACATCCTTCTTGCATAAGGACTCCTCCAAGTCCTTCCTTGTAGGCATTAGTACACATGGGGAAATCATTACCAGGGTCTGTAATATTCATCACTAGTGCGTGGGTCAAAAGGTATTTGAGTGCCTGAAATATTTCTTCACATTCCGACGTCCAAATGAATTTAACCCCTTTTTTATGAAGGGAAGTGATTGGACAACCAATCTTGGAAAATCCTTTTATGAACCTTCTACAATATCCTGCTAATCCCATAAAGGATCTGATATTAGATACATCCTTTGGGTTAGGCCATTCCATAATAGACCTAATCTTTTCAGGGTCTACTGCCACTCCTTCTTTTGAAATAACATGGCCTAAGTAATGGACTTGTTTCTGGAAAAAGTCACACTTGCTAAACTTAGTGTAGAGATGATGCCCTCTTAGTACTTGAAGTACCATTCTAACATGTTCTTCATGCTCCTCCTGTTCTTGGAGTATATTAGGATATCATCAATGAAGACCAATACAAATCTGTCTAGGAATTTGCTAAGTACATTATTCATCAAGCACATAAAAGTGGTGGGGGTATTGGTTAACCCAAATGGCACCACCACAAATTCATAGTGACCATACCTTTTCTTGAAGGCTGCTTTGTGGATGTATTCA
Source organism: Picea mariana (assembly GCA_032191745.1). Lineage (NCBI taxonomy): Eukaryota > Viridiplantae > Streptophyta > Pinopsida > Pinales > Pinaceae > Picea > Picea mariana. The sequence continues at coordinate 161,482 of JASDQU010242458.1, read as the reverse complement.
TCCTTGATTAAGAATTGATGATATCTAGACCTTAAGTCAATATTTGAGAAAGTGGAAGCACCCCCTAATTGGTTGTACAAGTCATCAATTCTTGGTAAGGGGTACTTGTTCTTTATGGTAGTCTTATTGAGTTGTCTATAATCTATTAACAGTCAGAGTGTGCCATCTTTCTTATTCACAAACAAGACTGGTGCTCCCCATGGAGACACACTGGGCTGGATGTATCCTTTATCCATCATTTCCTTTAGCTATAGCTTGAGCTCAACTAGCTCGGGTGTACTCATCATATAGGGTTTCCTAGACACTGGCACTGCTCCAGGTGCAAGCTCTATGGAGAAGTCAATGTCTCTTCTCAGAGGTAGACCTGATACCTCTTCTGGAAACACATATCTATACTCCCTTGATATGGGGTGGTCTTCTAGGTTTGGTTTGTCATCCTCAATAGATTCCAACATCTGTATTGCATATAGAGGACATCCCTTTCTGCAATACCTTTTCATTTGAAGGGTTGATATTTGTCTCATTCAGACAGGCTTCTGAATCCCTTGGAGGGTTATGTTTCTCTCTTCTTCATTTACACATTCTAAGGTTTTATGGTAACATTCCAACTTAGTTTTATATGAAGCTATCCATTCCATACCAATCAATAGGTCATACTATCCTAGGGGAAGTATGTTAAGGGTATCTTAGGTGGGAAATCCATCCATAATGAATTGGTAAGCTAGTATGACCTCTGATAATTTTCTTTTGGCGCTAGTGGATAGTTGTACTAGACATGGATTAACATGCCTAACTGGTTGTAGTTTACACTTATCAATAGTTTGAGGGGCCACATAACTCAAATTAGAACCCGGGTCAATTAAAATTGAAATTAGATGGTTGGTGATCATACCTTCCATCTCCACCACTACGGCTTGGTGGTTGAATTGTTTATTATCCACGACTACATAAATCCGTGGAATACTCTTAGACACATCATTGATGGTGGTAGCTTATTGGATGTTGTAAAATCTCCTATTGTTTTGTTGTTTGTGTGGATAGTTCCTCAGTAGATGTTCTTCTCCATAACCCCAACATTTCAAGGGTTCCATCTTTGGGTTATCCATCTTTCCTGGGGTTGTTCCCAAACGTTTATTTCCATGCTGGGAGGGTAAATTTTGTTGATATACACTTCTAGCAGGAAGGATTATCCTAGATTCCTTCCTATAGTTCTTAAATCTTGAGGATTTGAACCCCTTCTTATTGAATCCCAAACCACTCTTCTTCTTCTAATCCTTGTGACGTTTTGTTTGACTCTCGAGCTGTTCATAACAATACCTCGCCTTCCAGATAGTGTCGCCTAAGGTCTCTGGTTCGTCAAAATCAATCTTGTTCGGGTAGGTCTGAGGTAACCCATTGATAAATCGTTTCACTTTTACCTTTTCATCCTTTATGAAGGGCACATACTTTAGAAGCTCAAGGAATTTATTAACATATTCCTCTATGATGAGTTGTCCCATATTGAGTGCATATAACTCCTTTGTCTTCCCATCAAAGTATTTCTCTGATAGATACTTCTTCTTGAAGTGTTTCTCAAACTATTTACATGATAACTCCTCTTCATGAATTTTTTTCACATTCTTAAGATCTTCCCACCAAATGGAATCTTTTCCATTCGGGTTGAAGATGGCTATTCAAGCCTTCAAGTTTTTGGAGTAGTCATGGACTCTGAAGTACTTCTTCAAACCAAGCAGCCAAGCTTCTGCCTTTTCCCATTTCTCAATATCTTCATTGAAAGAGGCCGGTTTGGCTTTCTTGAACTATTTAGGGTCATGACTTTTGGAATTATTTTGTTTATTCCCTTTCCTTTGAGAATGTGAGCTACTATTGTTACTAGAAGATCCCTTTGAGTTGCGAGTTCCCTTTCTAGAGGACTCTCCTGATGAGTGTCCCATGTCTCTAGGTTGGAACTTCCTCGAGGTACTCCTCCTAGTGTGGCCACTTATGCGACGAGGTTTTTGTATCTCAGGTGGATTTCGACTTCTCTTTGTATGTATTCGGTCCACATGACTGGTTGTAGGTCCATGATACAACTGTCTATGTATGTAGGATAATCTTTGCAGCAAGACAACATTAATTTTCATTTTCTTTTCTTTCTCCTTTATCAATCTCTCGTTGTTGGCCTTGCAACTCTATAATTCGGCCATGAGGCTCCTTACATTTTCATATAGATCTAGAGGGGTCTCTGCTGCCCTCCTCTTGTCAAATTCTTCATCTCTATTGTGGGAGAAATCCCCCACTTCATGGTGCATCAACATCCTTTATGCTTGTATTTTATCATGATTCACTGACCGCTTGAGTGCTGACAAGACACTTGTTGTTAGATAACAATCTATTATTTCATGAACAACACATAGTTCATATTTCTTAAACACACACACACAATAGAAATATTTCATTATTTTCTGCAGTAAGGGTTTAACTAGACTCTTTAGGAAGGAGGTAAGGTAGGGTATCACCCTTAAATTTATTTAAAAATGGTTTTTACGCAACACGTCCATGATCCCAAGTAGGCCAAATGTTGTAACCATGCTCTGATACCAATTTGTAACACACCCAACCCCTGAGTATCTTTCTTATCGATGAGGCATCAAAATTTCATTCTCCTTAAGTGATAAAGTCCTTCATTTGGGGTTTCTACCACACTTTTCTCTTCCATAGTTTTCTAACCACGACCTCCATGCTCAAACCCGAGATCAGAACCGACAGATATACCTTTCTGATGTTCTTCGAGCGTTCATTGGTTGGTGGCCACGTGGCGCCCACGTGGATCTACCTCACACATATCATTTCCAAGTTCCTTCCTCCACAGTGGAAGACCATCCACCGCCTGATCCCATGGATGGACTTACTCTCTTTCTCCTATATCAACTGTGGAGGAAATCAACACTTCGACGCTCCGACGCTTCACGTCTGATTACTATCTATGCACAAGACCACTCGGAGTTCCGAACTTCTGAAATCTCATAAGCTCATCGCATGGCTATGGTGTTTGGGATGTTCAGTTTCTCTATCATACTACATCCTAGACCCTCCGGAGTCTCGAAGTCCTGAAATTCCAGTCACTTCACCAACAATGGTTGATAGGCAAACACATATTAGGAACTGACATGTAGGAGGGGTCAGGGTGACACGTGTTAGGTTCCAATGGGCCTATAGGGTATGTGATACACATGAATCCGAGTGACATGTGGCATGTCAAAATAGGGTCCATGTCACCCTGGGTGGCGTCACTACACCTCATCACCCTGGAATGACAGGCCTCTACATTCATTATATCTCACGGTCGAGATGAGGTCATGTAGACTTATAGATATACGACTCTGGTTACAAAAAGGATTCGGTGTTCGAGAGTGTTTCTCTGCAAACTCCTCTTACCTCATGAAGTGCCCAATCTCCAAATTAAAGGGGATAGTGCCATGCATCCCCGATATATCGATGGTTGGGAAAGTATCCAAAGGATCCCTCGATCTATGGTTCTGGGTCCTTCGCGGCTCCAACCTTCGGGGTTTCAGATCCCGGTCTAGTTGGTCAGGCAAGTCCACTTAAGAACCTGAGGAACCCCCTAACACCGGTCAACCTTATGGGAAACCAAGTCTCTCAGTTACCTTCAACCAATATAAGGTTAGTGAGGTCGGTCATACTCCGAAGTCCCGGACTTCTGAAACTCCGAAGCCAAGGGGACATAGCTTCCTTAGGATTAGCCTAAGGTTTCTGGGTATTGGTCATAGGGGTCCTCTTGAATGGATATTGTCTGCTCGTCTTCCAAATGAAGAGACCTCCCCTTTTCAAGGATTCAACTTTACTATCCTTCCTCAGCTTTACAATGAAATTGGTAAGGACTTGGGTATGGAATTCCGGTCGCATGACAAGGGGTCTGGAAGATGTATACTCTTCAGACAGACAGGTTCAGGTTGTGACGATATCTCCTATCTCGGTCATCTTACAAGATTATGTCCTAGGAATCCACAGGAGCTAAGCTGTAGCACACCCATTTCGGAACTCTGCGCTTACTCGCGCTCTGATACCCATTTGTACACACCATTTGTACAAATCTCATACAGATATCATATATCCCATGCATTTAAACAAATAAACACATTTAACTTAGAGTAAAACATATCATTACTGCTATAATTAAACAATCCATAGCATTCCATATTAATTCATATACACAGCAGAAAACATGATAACATTTACAGTAGAGACATGATAAAATGTGATAAAACATAGTTAGACACTTATCTTGTAACAATGGTGGGATCCACCAACCAAATGCAGGCCTTCCATGAACCTCCCAGCCTTAGACCGTACTGCTCATCAACTCAGTAGTGGGTCACCCCCGAGCTGGGACTAATCTCCACCCCAAGGCAAGGAATCTAGGCTCAGGCCGAGGTTACAGGGAAAACAGTAACACACAACCACATGGAAGGGATTCTCTCCAAGGAATCTCCCATGCTCACTGCCCATAGACCCTCATTCCCCGCATGCCTGTTCCACCCTAGGAGAATGCACCTTCTCTGTCACCTGGACAGTCCTTCGGCTGCCAATCTCCCTTACCTTGGGTTATAGGAACAGACCGGACCGGAAGTCTCTGGGCTCTATGGTAGCTATAGGGTTCCTTCCAAGAGTTTTCTCCTTCCCCTACGCACTCTCTCACCTGGAGGGAGTCGCTCATAGGCCAACAAGCCTCACGCAGTCTAGTACTGTGTAGTCTCAACAATCCCATGGGAAAACAGACACAGGCTTTCCAAAAACTGGTTCGGAAATTACAGGATGGATTCACAGTCACGGCTTCGGAACAGGGAATGCTCACATAGGATCGCTCAGCTTTCCCGAACAAGAAAATAATCTTCCCCAAATTCAACACAGGCTTCTCGTAGGCTGGGGTTACACGCATGTGATTTCTCATAATCAGACACAGACATTCGAGTCACAGGGTCTCTTGAAGGTTCTCTACAGGAGTCGGGTTAGTCATACTGCTCAGAGCTCCGTACGTGTTCAAAAAATCCGGTGGAATGGGAATGGAACCTTCTCACGGCCCACCCTGGCCGTTTTATTCGCATGCACCAGGGTTGACACTTGTCACCCATGGAACTGCATGCGTTCCACCAACACGCGTTCCTCCCACCACTTGGGAAATTACACGTCCTTCCAAAATGACTTAGAATAAAAACATATGATGTACATATCTTTTGTAATAATATTAAAATATTATTCCCAGGCTTAAGCCCCCCTAGGCTTAGCCCCTAGGCTCAACACCTAGCCCCTTTCCCACCTTCCAGCCCCTAATTCCTTTCCCACTCTGCGGATGCTCAGTCCCCCTTCACTCATTCATCGTGGTCGGTCTGCACCTGGTGGTGTTTATATTTTATTAAATGTTCTGCATACATACAAGTACAACAGTAGGCTCCTGGCCTTCAACACTTAGGCTCCCTAGCCTAACAACACATAAGTCTCCATCTTATAAGAACTTGGCTCACCAACCTATAAAACATAATCACAATTCCTTTCAAAACTTGGTTTACAGCGGGGCTCAGCCTTGGGGACACTACAATTCCCCTCCCCTTATTTTTGCACTGTTCTCAGTGCAACTTACACTATCTCTGCAAGCTTTTCAAAATTTTCAAAAAGATGCGGGTACTCTGCCCGCATAACCTCTTCATGCTCCCATGTCACGTCCTCAAAACTGTACCAGGTCCACTGGACCTTTACAAGATCTATAGCTCAATTCCAGAGCTGTTTTCTTTTCCTGTCCAATATGCGCACAGGATGCACTTGCAGGACACCATCTGGTTCCACCTAAATCACAGTCCAATCGATAATATGATTAGCATCAGGTACATATTTATTAAGCAGTGAAACATGAAACACATTATGTACAGTCATAGATGCAGGTAATGCAAGCATGTATGCAACTGGCCCAATCCTTTCCAGGATCTCAAATGGCCCACAAAATCTTGCTGCCAACTTGGCACAACTTCCCAGCCTCAGGGAACTCCTGTTAGTTTTCACTTTCAGGAAAACATGATCACCCACTTTGAATTCTCTATGGTTTCTATTACTATTAGCATAGCTTTTCTGCCTGTCCTGGGAAACTTTTAAATTATGTTTAATTCTTATCATTTGGTCTTCCATCTCTTTGAGCAGTTCAGGCCCAACTACTACTCTGTCAGCTGGATTATCCCAACTCACTGGAGTGTTGCACTTTCTTCCATAAAGCGCTTCGAATGGGCTCATCTTCAATGATGCATGATACCCATTATTGTAGGCGAATTCTACCAAATGCAAATAGTCTTCCCACCTTGATGGTTTATCCATCACATACATTCTTAGCATGTCTTTTATTACTCTGTTCACTCTCTCTGTCTGTCCATCAGACTCGGGATGATACGTTGTACTAAAGTTCAGATTCGTTCTGAATCCTTTGAACAGTCCTTTCCAGAAATTCGAAGTGAATTTCAGGTCCCTATAAGACACAATTGTCTTAGTAATTCCATGCAAGCGTGCAACTTCTTTTAAGAAGATATCAACAACATCTGTTGCCCGGTGGGTGGTTTTCAGTGGAATAAAATGGGCAGCTTTAGTAAGCTTGTCCACCACCACCAAGATTGAATCATGCTGCTTTCTTGTTCTAGGTAGTCCGGTGATAAAATCCATTGTTACCACATCCCATTTCCATTCAGGAATAGGTAAAGGCTGCAGCAACCCTGTTGGGTGCCTATGCTCTGCCTTAACCTTCTGGCACTCCATACATCTGGCGTTGTATTCAGCGATTTCTTTCTTCAAATCCGGCCAAAAATAATGGCTTTTGACTGCTTCCACAATCTTCTGATATCCAGGATGTCCAGCATAAGCCACGTTATGCATCTCCTTTAGAATTCTCAGCTTCAATTCTCGGACAGTGGGTACATACACTCTATTTTTATATAGAAGTAAACCATTAGTTCCCAAGGTGTAACTTTCCTTGGTCTGTAGTCTCTCACACTGCTGTAGCTTTGCTACAAGATTTTTGTACTGCAAATCAACATTTACAGCTTCCAAATCTCTGTCTTTCATCTCAGTCTGGTACATGCTAATGGCTATAGCATGTAATTCGTGCACTTTTCTGCTGAGTGCATCAACCACCTTATTTTCTTTCCCTTTGATATGCTTGATATCAAAGTCATGTTTGCACAGAAACTCCAGCCATCTGATTTGTTTGGCATTTAAGGTCGGCTGATCAAATAAATACTTCAGCCGTTATGGTCTATTCTCAACTCGAATCTCTTTCCCATGAGGTAATGTCTCCATTTCCTCAAGGCGTGGATGATTGCTTCCAACTCTAAATCGTGAGTGGAATAATTCTTCTCATGTTCCTTCAACTTTCGGGATTCATAACAAACTACAAATCCCTCTTGGCTGAGAACTCTTCCCAGCCCCTCCTTACATGCATCCGTGCATACTACGTAATCCTTGTTTGGATCTGCAATCTTCAAGATTGGAGCACTAGTTAGCAGCTGCTTCAATCGCTGGAAGTTGCTCTCACATTCTTCAGTCCACTAGAACTTCTTCTCCTTCCTTTGCAAGGAAGTGATAGAATGAGCTATCTTTGAGAATCCAACTATAAACTTCCTATAGTAACCTACCAGACCCATAAAATATCTAACTTCTGCCACACTCCTCGGCACTGGCCATTCTCGAATGGCCTGTACCTTTTCAGGATCCACAGCGATCCCTTCTTTAGATATAATATGTCCCAAATAATGGATCTGCCTTTGGTAAAATGCACTTGCTCAGTTTTGCGTACAATTGGTGTTCTCTCAACACCTGCAGCACCATTCTCAGGTGTTGTTCATGTTCTTCCTCTGTCTTAGAATACACCAAGATGTCATCTAGGAAGACTATGACAAACTTGTCCAAATAATTTCTGAACACTCCATTCATTAAGCACATGAAAACAGCAGGTGCATTTGTCAGTCCAAACGGCACCACTGTGAATTCATAATGACCATACCTTCTTCTAAAGGCAGTCTTACCAATGTACTCATCCTTTATTCTCACTTGGTGATATCCAGATCTGAGATCTATTTTTGAAAATATTTTCGCATCCTTCAACTGATCAAAAATATCATCAATCCTTGGCAGAGGATACTTGTTCTTGACAGTGACCTTATTCAACTGTCGAAAATCAATGCACAGCCTCAACGTCCCATCTTTCTTCTTCACGAATAGGACCGAGGCTCCCCACGGTGACACACTGGGGCGAATGTAACCTTTCTTTAGTAGCTCTTCGAGCTGCAATTACAACTCTTTCAGCTCTGGCGTACCCATTCTATAAGGAGCTTTCGAAACTGGAGCTATTCTAGGCATCAAATTTATAGAAAAATCGATGTCCCTCCTCGGAGGTAGTCCAGGTACCTCCTAAAATACATCCTTGAACTCCTTGAGTACTTCATGGTCTTCCAGATTCGATACTACATCTTGGGATGCTTCTTCCACCCGAGCTGCAAATAATTGACAACCTTTTCGGTAACATTTCTTCCGCTGCATGGATGAGATTTCCCTCACAGCCACGGCTCTGGGAATTCCTTGGACTGTTACCTGATTTCCCTCTTTGTTCAGGCATGTGAACCTCTTGTTATGGCAATCCAGAAGGGCATGGTGCTGGTCCAACCGGTCCATCCCAATTAAGCAATCATATGAGCCTAAAGGAAGAATGTTCAATTCAGCCTTAGTGCTCATTCCTTTCATGTCCACTGAACAAGACTTAACCAATTCAGTGACCTTCCTCTTGGTCCCTGTGGCTAACT